>ML094795.1:0-87250 GCA_003697995.1 Taxidea taxus jeffersonii
TCGGAGTCTCCCCGGATCTTGTGGGGACCCCTCGCACAGAGCACCGGTCCGTGTCACAGACCACTAGGAAATCTCGGCTCTGTCTCCGCAGCCGGCTTCCCCGCTCTAATACCTGTGAGCTCTGCGACACTCAGACACCCCCGATCCTTCTGTGACCCCGTGGGACCTGAGTCCACGCTGTCCCCACGAGGTCTTCACCCCAGTTTAGCTTCTGGAGCGATGTCCCTCCGTGGAGCCGACTTTTAAAAGTCCTGATTTTGTGCTCCGCCGCTTGCCGGGAGCCGGCCCCTCCCCCTGGGGTCTATCTTCCCGTAGTGTTGGATTCACTTCTCCGCTGGTCCTACCTTTCAGAAAGTGGTCGATTTTCTGTTCCTAGAATTGTTGTTTTTCTTCTCTTCGATCTCCTGTTGGATTTGTAGGTGTTCGGAATGGTTTGATAGGCTATCTAGCTGATCTCCTGCTGGCTGATGTCGTCTCAGCCTCCTACTTCTCCGCCATCTTGACTCCTCCCATCTTTATCACTCTTACCACTTAGGAAATTCCTAGGATAAAGAACAAGTATATATTCCTTATTATAAATCATAGTATCTAACTAGCACTCAGATGTTCCTTGCTAAGTATCATTCCACATTAAAAGTAACCACAACTCATTAGAAGAACATTTTATTCCCGATCCTCGGCTTGTCATATGAGTGAGCCTGAGAACTTTGGTTTTGTCATACATAAAACAAGGAAGTGCTTCCCCAAATTTGCTAGCATCTTGTGTTTGCTCCATTTTCTTCTCCTGTTCTCTTTATGCTTGTAGATGTATGCTTTTTTTAAAGTTTTTCTTTCCATCTCATTTTATAGACAGGCTTTGGATAATTATTTTAAATATATTTACACACTCATACTAATGTATTTTCCTGACCTTATAGAGAAATATATACATTTAGTAACAATGAATGTTGTCTTAGTTTTTCTGTAATGGTTTTTTCAGGAATCCGGAGCATTATTTATTACCACAGAGGGTGGAAATGTTTGATGTCACTATGCCAATTTTCAAGAAAAATTGCTTTGGCAATTTTAAGAATAAAGGCAAAGCAGAATGTTTTATATTACTGATTTTATTATCATAACTGACTTTTGAAGAACTGAGTACAATTTTGGAGTGTTAGCACTATTCCCTTGATGTTTAGGTATGCCTCATTTTAAAGTATGCATGTATATTTTGAAAGAAGCAGTTCAAATGAAGATTGCCTCTGATAATATTCTAAATGAGCTATATAAGTAGAGTGTAATGGTAGCAGACATTGGAAATTTATTCAGAGCCCATATTTAAGGCATTTTAATCTATCCCCTGAAGAACAAATCTGTCATCTAAGTCATATAAACCACTAGTTTGGATTAAAAACAACAACTTAGAAATCATTAAGTATATTGCTTGATAATCTAAGATCCTAAACAGCTTACATTATGTATTAAATTCGGTGTCTTTTCTCTTGTAGGGATGGAAAAATGTCCCTTTCTTCCCCTCTAGGTTCTTTGGCTGGTCTAATAATTAAACTCATATAGAACAGATTAAAAGGAGAAAAACAATTTAATTTCATACATATGGGAGCATAAAAGATAAGAGACTCAAGGGCAAAATAGGGCAGTTGAGGCTTATATGCCATCCTGAGCTAAAGAATGGCACAGGGGCCTGGGGCTTCAAATGGGAGGAGGCTAATTCACAGGACAATAAGAAGAGCAGATGTTTGGTAATTAGAAATTTGCCTTGCCATATAGATAGGTCCTTCAGATACTGAGTTATCTGTGGTAATAGCTGTCTTTCTAGGCCAGGGTCCCTACCCAAATTCTTTTATGTACAGTTAAAGGAGAGGTATATGTTTTTCTTGAGCTCTCTGTCTTGATTGACTTCAGCTCAAAATAATCCACATGTCAAAGTGGCATATTTTGCTCCCCTTCACTATCTCATTTTAGTTTTAGGTTGGCTAACTAGCAGTCTCAAGTTATAAAACACATAGTGCTAGCTTTCTCTCACTCTCCAACATATATAAAATATGATATATATATATATATATTTCTTTTCTTATTCAGTTTTAGGATTTCTAGTGGTAGAGGTCTATGAGATTAATTTTTTCCATATGTTTTTGAGGAAATAAAATCACAATTAGGTATTATTTTTCTAACTATGTTGCACTGGTAATTTGCATATTACACTTTGATCTTCAAAGTAGAAAAATACAATGAATTAGAGATAGACATGCCCAGATGCTAGAATTCACTCTGCCATTTGCAAAGTATTTTACTTCTTGGGTGTGAAGAGAAACAAAAGATGAATCAGTAGGCAATATTATTTTTGTTAAAAGATGAATTAGAATTTGGGGTTGCAACAAGAATATTATTTGATTCTTTCACAGTTTTAAATGGTAAACTTTATTAGCATCAAAATATGTTGTTGATACCTTTGTTTTTAAACACATAAAGAATAAAGATTAAAAATAGAAATAAAGAAGTGTTGAGGATCCTCAGATTAAGTAAGGTAGGAAGAACAGTGGCTAGAATATCAGGGAAAAAATCACATGAAAAGAATCAGAAGAATTTGGGTTTTCAGCCAAAGTAGAAAATTAAATATACCGTGCCTTTCTCATGTATCTTTTCTTAATCCCCTCTGTGTATTCCACCCATTCCCACTGCTTCCCTTCCTTCTGGTAACTATCAGTCTGTTCACTGTATTTAAGGGTCTGGTTTTTGTTTGTCTCTTTTTTCCTGTGTTCATTTGTTTTGTTTCTTAAATTCCATTTATGAGTGAAACCATATTGTATTTTCCCTTCTGTAACTGACATATTTTACTTAGCATTTTATCCTCTAGATCCATCCATGTTGTTGACAATGGCAAGGTTTTATTCTTTTTTATAGCTGAGTACTATTCCATTGAATATATTCACCACATGTTCTTTATCCATTCATTTACCAATAAGACTGCTTCCATAATTTGGTATTGTAAATAATGGTACAATAAACATAAGGATGTATATGTCTTTTCACATTAGTGTTTTTGCATTCTTTGAGTGAACACTCAGTAGTGGAATTACTGAATTATATGGTAATTCTATTTTTAATTTTTTGTAGACCCTCCATACTGTTTTCCACAGTGAGTGCACCAGTTTTCATTCCACCAATAATGCACAAAGGTTCCTTTTTCTCCAAATCCTCACCAATACTTGTTTCTTGTGTTGTTGATTTTAGCCATTCTTACAGATGTGAGATGATATCTCATTGTCGTTTTGATTTGTATTTCTCTGATGATGAGTTATGTTAAGCATCTTTTCCTGTGTCTATTAGCCATCTGGGTGTCTTTGGAAAAATGTCTGTTCATGTCTTCTGCTCATTTTGTAATTGAATTATTTGTTGTGTTTTTTTTTCCTTTTTTGGTGTTGAGTTGTGTAAATTCTTGATATATTTTAGATACTAACCCTTTATCAATATGTCATTTGCAAATATCTTCTCTATTCCCTAAGTTGTCTTTTAGTTTTGTTGATTGTTTTATTTACTGGGTAGAAACTTTTTATCTTGAGGTAGTTCCAATAGTTTACTTATGCTTTTGTTTCCCTTGTCTCAGGAGACATATCTAGAAGATGTTACTATGGCTGATGTCAGAGAAATTACTGCCTCTGCTCCCTTCTAGGATTTTTATGGTTCTAGGTCTCACATTTAGGGCTTTCATCCATTTTGAGTTTATTTTTGTATATGGTGTTAGAAAGTGGTCCAGTTTCATTCTTTTGCATGTAGCTGTCCAATTTTCCAAACACCATTTGTTGAAGAAATTGTCTTTTCCCATTGCATATTCTTGCCTTCTTTGTAAAAAATAATTGACTATATATTTGTGGGTTTGGGGTGCCTGGGTGGCTCAGTTGGGTAAGTGTCCAACTCTTGATCTCAGCTCAGGTCTTGTTCTCAAGGTCATGAATTCAAGCCCTGTTTTTGGCTCCACACTGGGAGTGGAGCCTGCTACTACTACTACTACTACTAATATTACTACTACTACTACAACTACTACTACTACTAATAATAATAATGATGATGTGGGTTTATTTCTATGCCCTCTATTCTCTTCCACTGATCTGTGTGTTTATTTTTGTGCCAGTATCATACTGTCTGATGACTACAGCTTTGTAATATATCTTAAAATCTGGGATTGTGAGACCTACAGTTTTGTTCTTCTCTTTCAAGATTGTTTTGGCTTTGTATTTGTTATTAGAAGGCTTTCTTTCATTTTGCTTGAATTCATTTTTAATGACCCGGATTTTCTAATTAGGTCTTACATACATGTGGAATTAATGTTACATAGGAAAGAATTGGTCAAACACAAGAAAGATAATCTCTGATAGAGTCATATACAATGGAAGGAACTTGCAAAGGAGCTATCTCCATCTTCTCTAAAAAAGAAAAAAATGAGAATTTTGAATGTGTAATGGGAAGTAGCTCAGATTATTCATGAGTAGTTTTCAGTATTTTCAAAAGATTGGAAAAAGCAAATCTTTTTCAGCATTAAGTGCAAGTAGTCAACCTTAAACTGCTCCTGAAGCTGAGTGTCCCAGTTTTGGAATTATCACCACAGTCATAATAAGCCCTGGACAATTCACAAGCATTGCCAAAATGTCATAGCCCTTGAAGTCAAAAGAAAGAGACAAGAATATTTTAACATTTCATAACTGTGTGCTCATTCTTCCTAATAGACAGGACCCAGCACAATTTGCCATATAATTCAGTTCCTATATCAGGTACTCACTGATGGGGTTTTGGAATATAGGTGAGGTTTCATGGGGTGAGGGATGGAGCCAACGACCAAGAAAGAATTCTTGAGATGTCTTTGAAACAAAATGGTAGCTTTGTTAAAGCACAGGGACAGGACCAGTAGGCAGAAAGAGCTGCTGCACCAGGGTTGTGAGGGGGCAGATTATATACTATGGGGTTGGGGAAAGTATAGAAAAGGGAGGCTTCAAAAGGAAGACTCACAGGAAACCAGAGGCCTTGCCATTGTCAAGTTGAAGTTGTTTTTCCCTCTAGCAAGGCATTAATTTTAAGATAGTTTGGGGAATCCTAGAGGAACATTACACTCTACCCACTTCAAGTATCTGTCAATGGGCTACAGATTGTATAAGGACAAATGTCCCTGTATAAGGACATTTAGTTGTATCTATATTTCCTTCTAGAACCTAGGTTATTGATAGAAATGCTTTATTCTCATAGATTGCTAAGACATTTGTAAATTGAGGGAGGCTCCTGTTTGCAGGATTGTGATCTCTATAAGTTACCTATTTGTTTTTCCTTTCCTTAGGCTTAGGGCAGCCAGGAGTGCCTGAGGAATGTCACATATATCCCAACTTGGGCTGGGGAGGGGAGCAAAGAGTGCCAACTTGTGCTTTGTCCTCAGCTTGTCTTCTGTTTCCTCATCACCCACCACCCCATTTTTATCATGGAGTTATATGCTCATGTAGGGAAGGAAAAATAGTTTTCCTATTTCCTTCAAGGTTCTTGGCTGACACCGCCCCTCAAATAAAAAGACAAATTAACGTGAGGAAAAAAAAGACTTAATTTCATTCATATACACTGGAACCCTACAAAGATAACAGATTGAAGGGGAAGAGAATATGCCACCCCAAAATATGCCAATTTGGCAATTGGTTATTTTGAATTCAAATTATTTAAGGAACAGTTGGTACAAAAAGGGCACTCTGACACTCCTTTGTCTCCCTAGAATCAGGAAATAAATCTCTCACATGAAAGTTACCCTCCCTGGATAGGAAAATAGAAAGCATCCTTACCACCACAGGTAAAGAATTCAATGCTGAGATGGCTATATAAACAGATCTTGCTAACTTCACTAATTTGCTACCCTCAGCCCAAAGCCCTTTGTCTTGTTAATTCCTCAGAAATGTGTTCTTTCCTTGTCTAAAAGGTGAAGCTGTCTGCTTTGGCCACTTCTTCCAGTCTCATTTTTTTTAGGAGTTCCCATATATATAAACTTCAATTTTGGGGGCTATTAATCTTATATCAATTTAATTATTAGGCCAACGAAAGAACCTAGAAGGGAAAAAGAGAAAAGTTTTCCTCCCCTGCAAGACTCAAAGGCAGTCAGACAACTGAGATTTATATGCCATCCTGAGCTAAGGAATGGGGTAGGAGGCTGTAGATTCAAAAGGGAGGAAGACAGTTCTCAGAAAAGTCCAAAGAGGAAATGTTTGGTAAAAAGTCATTGCCCTGGGGCACCTGGGTGGCTCAGTGGGTTAAAGCCACTGCCTTCGGCTTGGGTCATGATCCCAGGGTCGTGGGATCGAGCCCCATATCGGGCTCTCTGCTCTGCGGACAGCCTGCTTCCTCCTCTCTCTCTCTGCCTCTCTGCCTACTTGTGATCTCTGTCTGTCAAATAAATAAATAAAATCTTTAAAAAAAATCATTGCCCTACTATGCAGATAAGTCTCTGAGGTGAAAAGTTATCACTGGTAGTAGTTTGCTTCCTGGTACATGCCCCCTATTTAAATTCCTTTAGGCCATTAAGTGGGGAGGTAGAAAGCTTTTGCTGCATCTTTCATGTCTTCAGCTCAAAACAATTCTTATGCCAAAAAGGCATATTTTGGAGTGGAATATTCTGCTCCCCATTATCCCCATCCTTTACATTATCAGTAGGAAATTGTTAGAAGAGTACCTAGCACACAGTAGATTCACAATAAATATTACTTCATGATCAATGAATGAGGAAGTGAATGGTGGATGTATTGAAATAGAAAGATGAAACTCTGAGAAGTTTGACAACACTGTCAATAGAAATACAGTGCGGGCCTCTCATGTAATTAAAAAATTTCTGGGGTACCTGGTGTCTCAGTCGTTAAGTGTGTGCCTTTAGCTCAGGTCATGATCCCAGGGTCCTGGGATCGAGTCCCGCATTGGGCTCCGTGCTTATCAGGAAGCCTACTTCTCCCTCTCCCACTCCTCCTGCTTGTGTTCCCTCTCTCCTGTGTCTTTCTCTGTTAAATAAATAAATAAAATCTTTTAAAAAAGTAAAAATAAAATAAAAAATTTCTTGTAGCCACATTTATAAAGAAAAAAGAAACAAGTGAACTCGTTTTAGTACTATATTTTATTAACCCAACATATCCAAAAATACTATCTTTTTAATGTGTAATCAATATATTGATTGTTAAAGAGATACTTTACAGGAACCCTGGGTGGCTCAGTCAGTTAAGTGTCTGACTTTGGCTCAGGTCATGATTTCAGGGTCCTGGGATTGAGCCAAGCACCAGGCTCCCTGCTCAGCAGGGAGTCTGCGTCTCCCTCTCCCTCTGCCTCTCCCCTTGCTTGTGCTCTCTCTCTCTCTCTCTCTCTCTTTCTCAAATAAATAAATTCTTAGGGCCCCTGGGTGGCTCAGTGAGTTAAGCCTATGCCTTCTGCTCAGGTCATGATCTTAGGGTCCTGGGATCAAGGTCTACAACAGGCCTCTCTGCTCAGCAGGGAGCCTGCTTTCCCCTCTCTCTCTGCCTGCCTCTCTGCCTACTTATGATCTCCCTCTCTGTGTCAAATAAATAAAATCTTTTAAAAAGAATCTTAAAGGGTTAGAGATTTTATAACATTTTTGTATTAATTCTTTAAAATATACTGTGTAGGGTTCCTGGGTGGCTCGGTGGGTTTAAGTCTCTGCCTTCAGCTCAGGTCATGATCCCAGAGTCCTGGGATCAAGCCCCACATCGTGCTCTCTGCTCAGCAAGGAGCCTGCTTCCCCCTCTCTCTCTGCCTGCCTCTGCCTACTTGTGATCTCTCTCTATCAAATAAATAAATAAAATCTTTAAAAAAATAAAATAAAATAAAATATACTGTGTATTTTATACTTAGAGCACATCTAAATCTGGAAGAACCATACTTAATTTTTTTAAGATTTATTTATTTATTTTAGAGAGAGAGTGATTGAATGCACAAGGAGGGAAAAGGCAGAGGGAGAGAAATTCTCAAGCAGTCTTCCCGCTGAGCATGGAGCCTGAAGTGGGATTCAATTCGAGGACCCTGAGATAATGACCTGAGCTAAAATCAAGAATAAGAGATTTAACTGACTGAGCCACCCAAGTGCCCCAGAAGTGCCATATTTTAAGTGGTCAATGGCCACACATGTCTAGTGACTACCATATTAGACAGCTTATCTTTAGGAGGACATGGAGGATATTAAAATATTTTGACCAGGTGAGGAAGGGATTTTCATTTTTTCTACCAACACCTCATGGGCTAAAACCAGTTACATGGCTCTACATAACGGCAAAAGAGACTATAAAATGTAGCTAAAGAGCATCTTCAAGAAACTTAGATAGCCTAAATGTAATATTTTAGTGTTATCTAAAATCTTAATTTATTTGAAATAATTGCATATAATTGATAACAGGTACACTGAATAGCATAAGATGTACTATTTTAAGCCAAGCTCAAACTGTATACAGTGAACAGTATTAACTAAAGCACATTTTTTAAGAATTGCGGATTGAAGAATAAATGGGAAATTTTTCTGGTAAAACTACCTTCAATATCCCAAAGCAGTAAGTAATGACAAAAACAAGGACAAAAACACAAAATATATTACTGATTTTAGTAGTTCAACATATAAACTATTGTTGAATTTATTACATGATCCATATTTCTCAATTGTTTTAACATTATGTAGGACTCGCCCAGGAAATGAAATTGAAAAAAAGAATAAAATGTAACTTTCTAGGAAGTTAGAAGGAGGAATACAAAAGAAGATTTCACTTCTTTATTTTCTCACTTAATGCATGGGGACCTGAGATTTTTAAAGGTGTAGCAATGGATCTGTTCTCACATCAATTTTTAACAGAGGTAAGTACTGACTTTTTGAAAAACTGTATCTATAAATCTTAGAATAGTACAAGAATACTAAATTTCTAGCTATTTCTTTTTCCAAGAGCCACTCTTCAAACTATGACAGCATATATAACAGTTATTGGGGAAGTCTTTAAAGCTTCCATTATTAGCTTATATACAGTATTTTGGGTAGGGACTCTGCCCACTACTTGAGTACCTAGTAGAAGGTACTCAAGAAATACTGATATTAAGAATAAAGTAATGCAGGGGCACCTGGGTGGCTCAGTGGGTTAAAGCCTCTGCTTTCAGCTCAGGTCATGATCTCAAGGTCCTGGGATCTCTGCTTAGCAGGGAGCCTGCTTCCCTTCCTCTCTCTCTGCCTGCCTCTCTGCCTGCTTGTGATCTCTGTCTGTTAAATAAATAAATAAAATATTTTAAAAAAAGAATAAAGTAATGCATATAAGGAATTCTTTTTACTATTTAGTTACTGGAGAACATGCTATATACAGTCCTCTGCAATTGGATATGTACCTAGCATTTGTATATATGTAGCATTTATAACAATTTAACTCTATTAGGTGAAAAGCTAAAGATTTCCATCCAGACTGGGAATTTTTTTTAAAAATGTGCATATAACTAGATAGGATAATCTTGCAGTATTGAGAGTTCTAAAGAATTAAGTATAATATTTATAATATTTATAATAAAGAACATTTTTATGTAACTATCCTCAAACCATATATAATAAAAAAGGAAGTATAAAGTAGAAATATTTAAACTGTATTTTAGTTTTAAATATCATGTTTTTGCCACATATAACTAATTTAATAATGAGTACTGTAATTTCAGGATAAGATTTCACTTACATGTTGGGGTGTCTGAGTGGCTCAGTGGGTTAAGCCTCTGCCTTCAGGTCATGATCTCAGGGTCCTGGGATCGAGCCCCCATCGGGCTCTCTGCTCAGCAGGGAGCCTGCTTCCCCCCACCCTGCCTGCCTCTCTGCCTACTTGTGATCTCTGTCTGTCAAATAAATAAATAAAATCTTTTAAAAAAGATTTCACTTACCAATGCTAAATGAAGACTTCTCATTTCCTTATTAAATGTGAATTTTTTAGAAATGGATGCTTTTTTTTCTCAATAGATTTCCTTGTTTAGAAAGAGGCAACACAAGGTGTACATTTGTCAAATCATTACAATGTATGCTTTAAATATCTTATAATTTTGTCAGTTAAACTTCAATAAAACTGAAGAGAAAGAAGATAGCTTAACTTTGCTTCTTTTATTTTTATTTTTACTTGTTTTTAAAGATTTTATCTATTTTAGAGAGAGCATAAGCTTGGGGAGGGGCTGAGGTCTAAGGAGAAGCAGAAACCCCACTGAGGAAGAAGTCCCATATGGGGCTTGATCTCAGGACCCTGGGATCATGACCTGAGCCAAAAGCAGATGCTTGATGAACTGAGCAACCCAGGTGCCACATCTTTGCTTTCTTTTAGATATCAAAATATTTTTTGGAAAATAATTTACAATATAATTAGCCATTTTAGAATATAATCTTTGTAGTACTTATTTTGAAAGGGTTATATAACATTTTTCAGGCATTCTCTTGATTCTAGCACTGTGTTGACGTAAGTCACCATTTTTAAGAAAAATCAACAGTGATGTTGTAAAGTAAGTAGTTTAGATAATCTTTTTTTTAAAAGATTTTATTTATTTATTTGACACAGAGAGAGAGATCACAAGTAGGCAGAAAGGCAGGCAGAGAGAGAGAGAGAGAGAAGCAGGCTCCCTGCTGAGCAGAGAGCCCAATGCGGGGCTGGATCCCAGGACCTGGGATCATGACCTGAGCCGAAGGCAGAGACTTTAACCCACTGAGCCACCCAGGCGCCCCAGTAGTTTAGATAATCTTTAAGTAATCAAAATCAGAATGTGGTTGGTCCAAATTAGGTAAACTTAAGAAAAACCTTTACAAAAGCTATTTGTTCATAGTAATCAGATTCATCAGGTAATTTTTCACCTCTCTATTTGTTGAATAAACATTCATTAAATGAGTTGGCTGAGCAGTCTAAACTATTTTCTTTCTTTTTTTAAATATTTTATTTAATTGAGAGAGAGCACAGGTAGAGAGTGAGAGAGAGAGAGAGCATAAGCTGGGAGGAAGAGCAGAGAGAGAGGGAGAAGCAGGCTCAGGACTGAGCAGGGAGCCTGATGTGGACTCCATCCCAGGACCCTGAGATCATGACCCGAGCCAAAGGCAGACATTTTACTGCTTAACTGACTGAGCCACCCAGGTGCCCTAACTATTTTCATATTTTTCTTTATGGTCCTTTCAAAACTGTAATTTGATACCTTGGAAAACTATTAAAATATTAAAATAAATGTTAAACTAAAAATATTAAAACCCTCACAAGATATTTAAATGTTTATTGGATTAGTTTTCTAAAATAACAAGATTCAGTGTGCCTGAGAGGCTCAGTTGGTTTAGTGACTAAGTCTTGATTTTGGCTCCCGTCATGATCACAGGGTAGTGAGATTGAGCATGACCTTGGGCTCCGCACTCAGTGTGGAGTCTGCTTGAGATTCTCTCCCTCTGCCCTTCCTTGCGCTCTCTTGCTAATAAATAAATAAATGAATCTTTAAAAAAAAAAAACAAGATTCAAAAATATTTCATCCTTTTACAATTATAAATGAATGATTACCTTCCCCTTTGATTGAACAATTTTTCTCATCATTTTATCTGAAGATTTCTATTGAGAGTTTTAAAAAACTTTTATTTGGTGGCATCACTTCAAGTGTGATTTACACACTTCGTCATTATTTAATCTTTGAAATGATACTTTATCATTGCTTAAATCAGTGTGGGTACATTGAACAAGATTTGAGAGCCACTCTATAGGACTGAGTCATTAGCCTGTAATTTTACAGTGGGTGAAGTACTATGTTTTTATTACTTTGAAAAAATATAATGACCTTGCAATTGAATCTTATATTTAATATTTTAATTTTGGCTTTACTACCATTAAATATAACTGTTTGCATGGACCATATAAGAAGCTAGAAAATCACTGTGTCACAGTTTAATCTAATTCAATTTAAATATAACAAAGATAGCCATAATTAGCAATTTAATGAATAAAAGGCCACAGTTAAGTTATATTCAAAACTGTGTTGATTTGGGAGTAATTAGCCTTAAAATTTAAAACGTGGTTCTAGGAATGCTTAAGCTCTTTCAAGAGTTTATTATATTGTACCTAATATCTTTCAAGGGTTGAATGATTTAGAAAGTCTAAGCTATTACCAAACATAGCCAACTCTATTGTTACACCAACTGTTCAAGTCTTTATTAATAGATCTTATTTCATTTGCCCTCTCTCGGAGTATAGGGTCACAGTCTTCATCGGTTACAATGTAAAGGCTAGTTCCCACCAAAGATTTTGAATATTAAATTAAAAAAATCACATGACATGAATTCCTTGCCTTCCAGGGGCCAAAACAACTCATCTTATTTCTAATGAATATAGTGACGGACATGTTAGGACCAGGGAAGTAAATAAATAAAATCTTTAAAAAAAAATGTGCCTGTTAGCAAAGTTACACAACTAGGAATTTTAGATAAAGTTCATATGTGCATTATTTAAAACACAGCGATTTTCATAAAATTCAACTTAAAAGCAAAGAAAAAAACAGCATTTAGGCTCAATATTGAGCCTAAAAACTGAAATAACTCAAGGGTCACAGTATAGAAATCTAATACTTAGGATGAGCATTTATTAAGTGTAAGGAGGCAGTAATATAATGGATTTGCATAGGTTATCTCATTTATTTTTTAAAACAACATTTTGAGATAGACACTATTAGTATCCCCATTATAAATATGAGAAAAACAAAGCACAGAATAAATAATTTGTACAAGGTTCAATAATTCAACAGGTTGGGATTCTTTTTAAAGCTTTCAGGGCTCCAGAGTTCCTCTCTTTTTCTCTTTCCCTCTCTCTGTCTCCTGAAAAACAAATTCATAAAAAAGAAAGGTATCCTTACCATATGTGGCCACACTCTAATAATATTTATTCCATTCTGTTTGATTTTTTAAATTAATAGCTAGCATGACATATAAATGGATTTCACAACCCCTTAATATCTTGACCTTTACCTTGAAAAGCACCTGTCCAGATGATTTGCTGGAGCTACTTACAAGGTCATATCCTAAATTTAAGTTTTTGAATTGAAAACTGTTGCTCTCTTCTCTTGGTTTCATAAACATATCAGTCCAAGAATTTATTTTCTCATTTTTCTCAATATTAGATATAAATCAGAATATTTATGGTTAAAGTGGAAATGTTGCCAAAGGGGCAATCTTTAGCTACAATGCATGGGTCCTGTACTCAGTGAAACAAGTCATTTCCAGTCAAATTCGGTACATATTTTCCTTTACTGCAATGTAATATAAAATATAACCAGTATTAGAGGAAAGAAAATTAAAAAGAAAAATGAAGACATACTAGATTCAGTACACATTTCACTTTCTTAGATTATTATTCTGTAATTCTCACCTAAGGAGACTTTAAAAGGCAAAATTTTTAGAATGATCAGACTCAGGATGTGTTCTTCTAAATGATAACATACATCTTTATCCTTAGAAATGACCAGAGGAAAGTCTATTACACATTCAGAATAGTTTAAATTAGACATGTAAACTTTTATGTGAGCAAGTCTGAGTCATACATCATTTCCAGGTACAAGGAAGATCTACCACTGCTCCTTTTATTACCATTGGCTTTGAAGGCAGCAAGTTGTCTTACTTCCAAGTGTTTGACATTTTTTTAAAAAAAAAGTTATTAGTTGAGGCAAGATTGGCATGCAGAAAAGCTATAATGTTTAATATATGTATCTTGATGTGTGTAAGGTACATATACAACCATGAAACTGTCACCATATACAATTACAATAGCATAAACTTAACATCACTCCAAAAGTTTCCTTTCTGTCTCTTATTTTTTGATAAGAATATTTAGCAAAAGATCTACCCTTATAACAAATTTTTAGGTATAAGTTACAGTATGGCTAACTATATGCACTGTGCTGGCAAGTGGATCTCTAGGATTTGTTCATCTTGCATAAATGAAACTACGTACACTTCGGCCAATCCATTGATATTATTGATGCTTAGATAACAAATACTTAGATAAATTATGTTTCTATCAGATCACAGATCTATCTTAAATAGTCATTACTATCGAAAAAAGGTAATTGGTGGGGTACCTGGTCAAGTGTTGGTCAAGCATTGGACTCTTGATTTCAGCTCAGGTCAGGATCTCAGGGTTATGGGATTGAACCCTGTATCGGGCTCTGTACTCAAGGGGAAATTTGCTTGAGGATTTCTCTCCCTTTCCCTATTACTCTCCCCAACTTATGCTTGCTTGCTCTCTCTCTCTCTCAAATAAATCTTACAAAAAAGAAAAGAAAAGAGGTAGATGGAATCATTCCAAACCCTGTGATTGTTTTCCCCAAATTATAAAGTTTGCATTTTACTTTAATGTAAATAAGTATGCTTAGCAGTAAAATATCATTTTGAATTTCAAAAGAATGACAGAACATGAACTATGTACTAGCACAGTAGTCTTGCAAAATTTCCAAGAGAAAAAAAAAAGGAACAAAGCAATTGCAAGCTGTGAAATGGCAAATTAAAGTAGAGGATTAAGTTGTTTTTCTAGTTAAGTATGAAAGAAAAATTCTGTGGTTTTGCAGAAATGGCTAAGTAATTGCATTTGGTATGGAAGATATTGTTGGTTAAAATTATCTTAATAAATTTGTGAGTTCCTCACATTCACCAAAATGAAGTAATAATGTGTGGTATATTTTAATAAGAAAATTATGGTTTTGGTTTTTAGATAGCAGATAGGCCACAATGGATTGCATCCATTTATGGGTTTTTGTGTAATGGTACATGTGTACAGAATATATGTTATGATGGATAAATGTGTATATCTAGCCATAATTAATCTCTGAACTTTTGCTGCCTGATTCAGTACCCACTAGACACATATGACAATTTAAATTTAAATTAGTGTAAATAGGTCCTCCTGGGTGGCTCAGTCAGTTAAGTGTCTGTCTTCAGCTCTGGTCATTATCCTAGGGTCCTGGGATTAAGGCCCTCTCTCTCCTTCTGCTGTTCCCTCTCTCTTTCTGCTGCTCCCTCTGCTTGTGCTCTCTTGTTCTCTCTCAGACTCTTCTGCAAATGTTTTTTTTAAAAAAGGAAAAACAATAGTGAAACTAAAAGTTGTGGTCCCTCCCTTGCACTAGCCACATTAGAAGCGTGTTGTAGCCATGTGTTTTTAATGGCCATCTCATTGGACAATGCAGGTATAGAATATTTTCTTCATCACAGAAAGCTGTAGTGGACATTGCTGGTTAGCTCTTTTTATCAATACAAACTTCAGCCTGTAAAAAGTACCTGCATATGGAATTATTTAGTACATATTGATTTTGTTTTAAAATAACCATTTGCACCTCAATGTTTAAAGAAAATTAGTATACTTTTGAATTGAACACAGATTTTTTGAGTTTTTCTAAATAAAACTGTGGAATTTAAACTGAAATATTTGACAAAAATTACAGTGCCACAGAAACAATTTACAAAGCAAAACACATTTACATAAGTTGTAATTTTTTGAAGAGAAGAAAATAAGGATAATATTTGTATACCTTTGCATTTTTCTAATTATGATTATAGTTAGATGGAAATGAATTTTAACAAATTAAGGGGTAGTATCATCATGGTACACAGTCTCCAAAATGGTTTCAATTTACATTTGCTGGATAAGATGCAGGAGACCTTGTTCTCACCTCTTCTAGTCTAAAGCCTTGCTTAAGGATCAGGATATATATTCTTGTTATCCTTCTATTACCATTGCTGTTGTGGGTATCATGAACAGGGACATAAAGTTTGTCTTTGTTAGATACAAGTCTTAATATGAACACTTTTTAGACAGTTTCAGCTTGGAGTTGTGCTGGCTGAATGCTTTTGCTGTAGGTATGCACAGCACAGATCTCTGTAGGTTGGTCATATATACTATATAGTGCTGAATGTGGATCTCAGTGGTGTGATTAGATCACAGTTCACGTGGTTGTGATTATGAATCATTTCATGTGTAGTGACTGTTTGGGGGTTTATTCTCTAAAACTAATGATGTTTATAACTGATGGTGTATCATTATAATATCCAAAAATGTTAAAACAAACCATTTAATAACTTTTCCTAAGTTACTCTCATTATTTTGGATTAACTTTTTTTTAAGATTATTCATTTATTTGACAGAGAGAGCACAAGCAGAGGGAGCAGCAGAGGGAGAGAGAAGCAGGCTCTCTGCTGAGTAGGGAGCCTGATCCCAGGACCCTGGGATCATAACCTGAGCAGAAGGCAGACCCTTAACCGACTGAGCCACCCAGGTGTCCCTCAGATTAACATAATCAAATGACAGTTAACTCCTGTACTCTCTTAAAGGGAAAGGGATTTGGAGGAAACAATAGAGTCATTTTCAGATTAACCCAAAATATGATTTTATCAATGATGCATAAACTCTACTCTCTTGATAAAGGTGTGTCACTTAGAATTTTTTAGTTATTTTTTTCTATCATTATTTCTGTAGAAAAAAGTGTGTTTTTTTTCAGAGTTGGTGTAGTACAGCTAAGCATAAGAAGACATTTAACATCACCTAATGTTTGTTTGAATGGAAATGAACTGCCTCAAATCTCTTAAGTCTGTCCCATAGGCAAAGAAATCCCCAAACAATTTAGTCAGTGCTTTAAAATAAAATATAAGAATGGTTGTTTTCATTAGGCATTTTGACGATTCCATGTGTAGCATTGTGCTCATCAATCAATGAGTTAGATCACTGTGCGTAGTAACATCACAGTTACCCAGTTAATATAAAAACAAATATATATTAGTTGATGATAGCTTTTCTTATTTTTATACAGTTGTGAGGCTTCTAGGCTATGAAATAGAATAGCTAAAAATTAGACAACTATTAATGATACAATTAATTAGATTCTTTCCCTACAGCTAAGAAAATGGAGAGAGAATTAGAACAGTACCAAAGTTATGCAAGTTGTCCAAGTGGCAAAATACAGCTGATTAACACTAATAAACTAAAGTCTAATCAGACACTATTTACATAGGTAGTTTCTTCAGGCAAAAATCAAAGTAGAAAAATATGGCCTCCTCCAAGAACTAATACCAACAATTCAGTGATAACAAAAATAATGCTCATTTATAATATAATTACATCATTTGAAAACATTGAGCTCTCATTATAAACACATGCCATTTTCTCTATAATTACTATAGTCTATAAAAATCATTTGGTAAAGAAAATGATTTGTCTTCATTCTTTATGTGTCAGGGTCAGACATTAATATTTAACTGCAGGAATTATGTTTCTCTTCTTAATTTTGCAAAAAGAGTGACATTTTCTGAAGCCCATATAGTTAACACCATCATGAGCAAAGCAACTCATTTTTTTTCTTATTTACTTTGATGTTAATCACAGTGGTTCTTCAAGTTGCTACATGATTTTGAGATAGAAATTCCAAAATAGAAGTGGCTGTTGATTCTCAGACCAAACAGATTAGTGGTGTCCGATGAGAGGTGTTTTACAGTGTTTTGTCACATTTCATTTTGATTTTTACTTTTTTCTCTATTTGACATATGTTCCAAACTGGGGTGCTATGAAGTTTTTATTGCCATAAGTTTGAAATGACCACATTACTCATGAGCTGGAGAGTGACACGTGAGTTTTTAGCTTCTTTCAAAACTGTAGAAATAAAACTTTATGGTACCTTAGTATATGTTGTTTTCTGCAATGACATTTGGCTCCACTATACTTTTTTTTTTAATTTTTCTTCATTATTTTCTTCTTGAATTATAACAGAGTTTGCATTAAAATTTCTTAATATCTAACCATTTGATATAAGCTACATTTTTATGGTACCCAGTGTGTTCTGTTCATGCAGATTGTCTTTGACCTTCACCACTATCTTTTTTTCAATTTTAGATGATCAGTTTAAACATAGTTCCCTGTGAAATTTATTATTGTTGCAACACCGATTTTATTGCAAAAAGCAGTTTTTGATTTCCAAGCAAGCCAAAACTATTGGCTAAGATGAAATATGAAAAAGGAATATATTCTTTCCTTTATGGGAGTAATTAAAATTCTCAACACATACAAGGTCACAGTACACACTTTGTGTAGTACACACACTTCAGTAAGCCATGAGCTTTCCTTTTACATGTTTGCAATCTAGCCTCTACGAGGACATCAAGATCTCAAGCTGAGTATCCAAACTATAAAGGGATTCTAGAATTAGCTTAGCCCAGAGGGAACATCTGAGTAATGTGGCTGACCTGACAGCCTTCAGTGATATGCTCAGAATGGATCTGATAGGGAAATTAGTCTACTTTTTTTGTCAAGTATACTAAGTTGTTTTTTTTTTTTTCAATTTAAGACTTAAATATGGTAAAGAAATTCCCCAGACTTCTTTAAAAAGATCTCCCATCTTTCATCGTATCTCCAGATCTTGAACTGGTGCTTTTGAGGGTTTTATTTTAGGGTTTTCAGGAAGGCTGCTCATCTTAGTTTAGAGTCAGAAACACTTGTGTGTGTCTGAATCGGATTAAAGAAAGAATGTGGGTTGTTATCATATTGCTTTGAACTCACAAGCAATTAATACTGAGAAGTACTAGGGTTTTTTTTTGTCATTTTCTTATTTGTACATTTGACTTTTTCTTACCTCAGCAGTTCCACTTGAAATTTCTCCATTGCTATGTGATTACACATGCACAGGAGCATGCCTATGAACAGTGTCTTACATATTTAAGGAGAGAAAACCAATGTGGACTGACTTGAAGTTCTTGGTATAAGGAATAACACATGTCATTTTGTGGTGTTTTATCAGCAAATTGTTTTTCTTGAGTGGCTGACACATGCAGGAGTTCTTCATACAGGACTAGAAGAGTAAACCCTCTCCTAGACACTTCTTCCTTCGAGTTATGGCTTCGGTTTTAAAGAATCCCCTTAAGCGTGGTGGTAGAAGTAAATGAGTCCTTTATGCCACAGAAGCAGCAAGGAGACTTGTTTCAGCTGTCACTTAGGAGAAGAACAGAGGACAGGCTCCACAAATAGCAGAATAGCATTGTGTTGATCGTAGAAGACTGTTTCATACTAAATGGAAAGGAGAAAAGAATTTCCTCTTTTATTTCGGAGGTGGCACCACAATGATGCAGGAAGACATTGTCAGTTCATTTGGGATGGAATCAAGTAAATACAGGTACGTTAGTGTTGGGAGGAATCACCAAAAATAGAACTCTCCAAAGTGTGCTGAATCTGCCTGTGTTTTGTCTGGCTGCTATGCGTGGTGTGTGGGCCATCTGGCTCCTGAATGCTGGTAATGTTTGCACACTCACACATCAGTCAGGACTGGTGCAGGGCCTATTAGGAAGCACCAGCCAGTTAGGTGACATGCCAGGACTGCCAAGCACTCAAGCAGGAATGCCAAGCAGGGAGCTTCTACTCAATCTGACACTGACATGGGCATTGAAGGGACCTTTTGATTCATCTGACTGTATCACTGATGTCGAAGTTCTGCTAGATTAGGTATGTGGATGTCAGGTCTTATAATGCCTCATTTATATCATTGGTTTTGCCTGTGTACTTCAAATGGCGCAAAACATAAAAAACAGCTGTGAGCCTTAGGTCTCACACCTTTTGGACGTTGAAGGATCATTGGCGTGGAATTGATGTGCATTCCTAATAGACATCAGAAGCAGCTTTGTGTATCCTGTTTCTCAATCTATATTATGCTACTAGTTTTTCACAGGAGGACTAGACATTGCAGAAGCAGCTACCCAATAATCTTTACAGATAAAAGGATGGGTTGCAAGAAAATTGTTCACATTTCCTGTATCTTCTCAACCAGGTCACTGAAACTGAAAGGGACAGTTGCTAAGAAATGTGAACAAACTTTGAGTTCACTGAAATAACATAGAAGACATTTTTTTTTTAATTGGAAACCCAGTCATTCAGCAGTTTGAACTAATGGCCACTACTCTTTTCTTTTGGAAATGTGGTTCACTGATATCAATCAGAAGATTTCAGCTGTTTATTTCAATTTTGATGATAAAAATGACCTGAGAACTGAGATCACCTAGAAGATTGGTAATTTTTTTCCTTTGTTTTTTTTTTTTTTAATATTTATTTATTTGATAGAGATCACAAGTAGGCAGAGAGGCAGGCAGAGAGAAAGGGGAGGGGGGAAGCAGGCTCCCCACTGAGCAGAGAGCCCGATGTGGGGCTCGATCCCAGGACCCTGGGATCATGACCTGAGCCGAAGGCAGAGGCCTTAACCCACTGAGCCACCCAGGCGCCCCTTTTCCTTTGTTTTTAAACACCTGATCTTCACAGATGCTTTGATGATGCCCTAAGAACTAAGATGAATGCCCCTCAGTTTGAGTTGTTTTCAAAATTTGAATTGTGTGTAATATGTAGTTTATACAAGTTAATCTATTAGTGTAATTAATCCTTACCTAGAGAGCTCTTTAAAAGAGGCTGTTTTTTTTCTTTGAAAATTATTTCTTACCCCCTAGATTTCTCAAGTCACCCAAAAAAGGCCGTCATCATTTTTTATATGATCTATTTACATGAAGTAAATTTCTAACTAATTGATCTGTGCCAAACAAAAGTGGCTAATGAAGTTACTTCCAAACAGCTTTAAAAAATAGATTTGCTTTTTCTAACTTGGTGTAATAATACAAATATAAGGGTATGGTAACACAAGTTTAACTGGGTATAATAAAAGAAGTGAAACTAGAACTAACATAATTAGTCATGTTTCATGAGTGCTAAGTACTTGATATTGTGCTTAGTACATCGACTTCTACTATTTTTTTTTCCCTTAAAGTAACAATGCGCTGATACTTTTATCTCCATTTTACAGAGAGGGAAACCAAGGCATGGAGTGGGACAGTTACAGTTCATAAAAGCTATAAGTATGACACATACTTGAGAGTTTCTTTTGTATTGTTTGCAAAAGGAAAGCTAGATGTTCCTGGGACCTGTTCTTATACTTATAAGTAACATTATTTCTGTGTTTCTAACAACCTCAGTAATGAAAAACAAATAAATGATGCCTTTTGGGAAAAGATAGTTCTGTTGTCAGGCCCACACACAAAGTGTTTGATCTTTGTAGGTTTGAACAATCAATCAGGAGGAGCTATTTTTCCTGGTTTGGCATCTGTCTACTTGGCAAGTCCCCCAGCTGTGGTGCTGGCAGCTCTGAGACTACAACGCCTCTGTTTTTTTCCCCAGTCATTGGCTGGAGCTCATCTCCCTGGGCTGGCCTATTATCTATTTTCCTCCTCGACTTCAATCGGAGGAGTATAATAGGAGTTGTGTTTTCCCGACCTTTTTCTAAAGATGTTAGAACTTTATTAAGGTTCTGTAGGAGCCCATTTTGAATTCTAAGTATGTTTTTCTCTTACTAATGGATCTATGTTTTATGGTAAATAAATAGGAATGAATGCCATCACTTATGGCAATCAAATAAAAGAAAACTACTATCCCGAACCATTCATCGTAGTAATTAGTACTTTTTAATTATTTGTGCTTCAAATCAAAATTTGTTTAGAGTACATTATAAATAACAAAACACATCTCATGTCTTAAAATTAGGAAATACTGCCTTGTTTTAGGGGGGAAAAAGTGTACAGGTGAGTCACCTTATATAAAATGTGACTTAAATTATCCTAATGAAAATATATGTAGTTTTGTACAGCTGTTCATGTGTGAGTACATGTAAAAACCTATACACACATGCGTCTTATATAGCCACATGTACATTTTAGGGATACTTTCTCACGTAGATATAGAACTTAGGGTTTCCTTATCAATGTAAGATAAGAAGAGCTAAAGCATGAAAATGAAATTAAGCCCACTTCCTTCATGCACTTATCACTAGTCTACAGAATTGGTTGCCCTTTGGGCACCTTTTTAATTATATTGCACATCTCTCAATTAAATATTGGGAGGTTGAAAATTAAGTGACAGTTCTAATGTTTTCAGTGGAAGACCTGAAGCTACGCTATTAAAAAGCTAGTAAAGGGAAGGGGAAGGAGATTTCTTTCTCCATGGAGTTAATAATACAAGGAGTACACCGCATCAATGCTAGCAATGAGTGTGATACAAACAATACTTAAAAGGTTTCCAGTGAGAAGCATCTGCTTTTGTGAAAGCACATTTAAAGTTCTACCTCCTTTAGTCATACACATTCGAATGAAAAATGATTTATGTTCCACAAGTAATAATAATAGTTAATATTTACGGACATGCTTACCATCTGCCTGCCACTGAACTCAGGGCTTCACAAATTTTATTTCGCACATAACCATCCAAAGATGTAGGTTCTACTATTACCTCAAATTTTATACATAGGGAAGCAAAAGTATGGAAGTTAAATAACTTGCCCACAGTCACACTGTGTACCCTCGAATGTCACTTGTCACCATTTCTTGTTTTGCTTATCCCACCTCCCCAAAGAACACATTACCAATTGTAGATGGGTGTTGTAATGAACTATTTGTACTAATTATGGCTCAGAACCATCTTTTGTAATAGCTAGAAATTTGGGGGGCACCTGGGTGGCTCAGTCAGTTAAGCAACTGCCTTCAGCTCGGATCATGATCCCATGGTCATGGGATCAAGTCCCACATCGGGCTCCCTTCTCAGGGGGAGCCTGCTTCTCCCTCTCCCTCTGCCTGCTGTTCCTCCTGCATGTGTTCTCTCTCTCTGACAAATACATAAAATCTTGAAAAAGAAAACTAGAAATTTTCTTTAGCTGGCAGAAAAGGAATACTTCCAGTTTGAAAATGGAAAAAAGAAAAAGCTTTGGATGGAAAAGTTGCTTTGAAGATCAGCTCAAGTCCATAATGTCTATCCATATAACTTAGTAAATGGCTGGTCAGGGCATATTTTGTAGCATTCTTTTAAAATAAAATTGCTCTAAGTTTAACTTGCTCTGAGTAAACACCAAGTGAGATGATTCTCAAATATCCAGTGAATAAAATAAATCCAACCATCTAGTGAATTTCAAATAAAGAGGTGAAAATCAAGATTGACTTTTTTTAAATTGACATTTTTATTGAGATAATTGTAGCTCCACATGAATTATAAGAAAGCACAGACAGAGAACTTGTACACAATTTACCTAGTTTCCCCCAGTGGTAACATTTTGCAAAACTATAGCACAACATCAAAACCAGGATATTGACATTGACACAGTCCACCAAATCTGTTTAGATTTCCTGAGTGCTCACCTGTATGTGTTAGCCTGTATGAGTGTGTGTGTACCTGTGCATGGGTATATTTAGTTTTATAGAGTTGTATCAAATGCATAGGTATCTTGAGATGTGAGAGAGAATAGAGGCCCAGCAGGGATGGAGAGTGCTTCCCCTGGTTGTTTATCATTGGCAGCTGTTGGGATTGGGTCTCGGATTGTATCCTAGATGGTGTCAGGCTTGCCTGATATTGTCTCAAGGACTCCTGTTGGATCTGGGGGAATAATGAGCCCAACTGGGCTGTCTTCTGAGGGGAGTTGGGGGGTCATGAAATGCTGGGTCTGGGTTGCCTTCTATTTGGTGAGGAGATGCTAAGTCACCCAGATGCTGTTCCAGTTCCTGTGTTCCAGACCTCTGTCATCTTCTTATCACATTTCAGAGCTATTTTTGATTGCATCTTGCATTATTACCAGTGTTTATTATTATGTTAGTGGGGAGTAGCAGGGAGAAATGGGTGCAAGCCATTTTTTCTTATAGGAGTACCCAAATTGACTTTTCCTGAGAAAAGTATTTTCTTTAACTGTGTATGTTGTAAATATTCTCAGTAATTTTCCTACTGCTCTATGAATTTTTAATTTTAATATGAAGATATGATAAAAATTATTAATTTAACAAATACTTATTAAGTTCTTACAATGCCTTATTCACAGTGCTAGACTGGCTGATCTGTGTCTGCTTCTGCTCTTACTGGAATGAGTAAACAAAGGCCTATAGTGATTTCCACTAGATAGTTCACTTGGGGGAGGGGAGACCTACTTTCATATTCAAGCATTTGTAAAAAATGACAATATCTTATCAGTTAACTACTTTAATTATAAGATCAACTATTAATGGTAGTTGATGCTTAGTGGCTTAGTGCCAGGGTGACATGTGTTATAGAAACATATAGATAGTTTATCTTTCCTGGAAGGGGGAATAAAATTTCTACTTTACCATGAATACTTTTTTTTAAATTTTTTAATTACTTTTCAATGTACCAGAATTCATTGTTTATGTACTACACCCAGTGTTCCATGCAATACATGCCCTCCAGAATACTTTTAATTAAAGAGTAATCAATGATCTGTTTTCTTCTCATGGTATTTAAAAAATATTTTTCCTCTGTAACTGCTTTTAAGCAACTTTCATTCACTGACAGTGGGCTGAATTCACTAAGATTGGTCAAACTTGATAACTGAGAACATGTTATGAGTTAAGTGATTCCCTTTCTGCATTTTTTCCATTTTTTGTTTGGTTTCATTCTTTGCCTTTGGGGACATGTATTGAAGAGATTATCTCTCTACACCCACCCAAACCACACCCACACATTTGTACTTTTCTCTGCCTCTCTCTATATATGCACATATTATTTTCAATTGATATGCTTCACAGTCGTTATGATATTTTTTACCTTTTAGTGAATAATATGGAATTTTGAAACATTATTTGATTATAATAATAAAAAATAGTCCATTTTATTTTATGTGTTACTCATAAAATGTGCTCACAAATATCATGTAATGACAGCTCAGATTTTGTACTACCCCTGCTGTAAATGCTAGGAGACTTAATTTTAATAAGGCTGTTGTCAGTGTAGCTATCTAGTATAATGGTCTTAGCTAGAAATTCAGCATCAAAGAGAGGATATTTCAGAATACTGAAACTTCATTTAGAGACAAATGGGCATACTAGTTAATATGGCTATGACTATGAACCATACAAAATTAAGATTTCCTCAATCACTCTCAGATAATACTGCTAACTTTGGCTTGGGAAAAGACTGACTGGACAAATATCACTCAATTTTAATATAAGAATTAAAGGGCAAGAGGCAAATAATAAAAGACAGGACAAGAAAAATGTCAGAAACAGGGGCTTACACTGAGAAATGGTAGTAAGTTTCAAAAAGCAAACTGTAGAGAATAGTAAAAATCACAAAACTTTAATGTGTATGGAGTTAAATGTTCAGACCCTCTGCCTCTTGCTTCAAATGCCCACCTGCAAAAGGAACTATATTGGTGTCATACTACTGCCCTTTTGCCCTAGAGGAGTGAAAGATCTGATTGTGAGTTCAGGAGGAGGAACTGAGCATGTGTGGCTCAGCACCCTTGACTTTTGCGCCCTGTCTCTCCATGATGTTAATTGTATAGGGTTGTCTGATATGGAAAAAGGTCCGCGCTATTTTATGCTACTAGTGTGTGTCACTAGGCAAATTATCATCAAGCACAGGTAGCAAGAGGGCTTAAGCCATGCTCGCTGATATCAGCTTTATCATAAATAAGGGAGATATTTTCATCTGTATCTGTATGACTCCTGTGTCTGACTTATTTGATTATAAACCTGTGTGGGAAAAATAGATGTTATTAATCCTCTCAAACCCCATCTTATAAGTAATATGAAGACACAGTCAATTTTTAAGCAGGGAAATGAGTTAGAAAAAATGGTTTCCTTACACTATAAAGGATGCCTATGGGGTGGGCTGGAGATGAGGATTAAGGAAATGAGTTTGGAGGCTACTTCTCTAATCCTGGCAGTAGGGACTCACCTAGATGATGACTGGGAAATGGAAAAGTGGAGACATTCGGAAGGAAAAGCCATTTTATGCGAGTTCCAGTGATACTCATTTGTGCATAAACACTGCATGGATATATCCTATTGTACTTTATACATCTGCTCTTAAACCCCACACTCCATTTTCAATATGGCAAGCAAAATAAGAGGTTTTATGACATTGATTGGACTGCTGCTTACAACTCTTCAATAGTTGTCCATTGCTATAAAGTTAATGTTTAAATACTTACCATGAGCTACAGAGCCCTACCTTTTGCTGTCCTGTTTTGATTTTTCTATCCCTCTCCACCCCTCTCTAAATTCCAGTGATACTGATCTTCTTTTTTTTTTAACAGTTTTTTTTAAGATTTTATTTATTTATTTGACAGAAGGATCACAAGTAGGCAGAGAGGCAGGCAGAGAGAGGAGGAAGCAGACTCAATGCTGAGCAGAGAGCCCGATGTGGGGCTTGATCCCAGGACCTGAGATCATGACCTGAGCCAAAGGCAGAGGCTTTAACCCACTGAGCCATCCAGGCGCCCAAATACTGATCTTCTTTTAATGCACTGGACTATTTTCAGACTCCTTTGCATCCTTCAGGTCAAAGCTTAATACTTCCTTCCCCGGGAGCTTTCTAAAGGACCTCAACTGATCCTTGGCTTTTATATGAACTCTCCTCACATTATACATCCCTTGAGCACCCGGTACTCCTGTGCAACTTAAATACAGTATATGTGAGCTAAAGGGGTAAGACTCCTGTGAGGCTTCTAGTTACTCCTGGTGTTTGTGGTATGTTTCCTCTCTTCTGTTTTCTTTACCATCTGGATCCCACCTCTATCTTTCATGACTTCCAGAAATATCCTAGCCTTCTGTTTGTTCTCATTCTTGCTTTCCAGGTGGATTTTCATTTTAATCTTTTAACCCCTGAGTACTTTATGTCATTTCAATGGAATTTTGAGTAAAGGGGGAAGAAGTGTAAGTGCCAAGCTGGTTACCATGAACAGCAATAACAAAATTGATACATTTGGCTAGGTAATTAGACCAAATTTTTATTGTCTATTGTGCTTTGGTAGCACTGCTTGGTCATGGTAAACAAATTCAGTTTCAGGAACATGGATAAATGAAGCTTTAGTTCCTCTCCAGGGTAACTGTAAACCTAGAAAGTAAGTGGATGGTAATACATGCATTGTCTGATTCTGGTTTGCAGGTGGCTCATTTATTTTGGAAAAGCCACTTCCACCAAGTGAAATGAGATAAGATCTCTATCACCACTTGATAACAGAGATAAAAAATAAGCCCCCACTATAGAAGTTGGAATTCACATATTGGTAATTGTGATTTTATATAAAATTAAGAATAATCCCTAAGAATATATAAATTATAACGGCTTTGTTGAGCTCAGCTGTGTTTGTCTACTCTGAAATTGCTCTCTATGAGAAATAATTCTCTAAATATAGTCTACCATTGTATCTAACATAAGACTTCTCTCCATGAGACCGTGTTCAATATACTAACTCTGTCTGGAGAGTTAAGTACTTCATGGGTTGTATATTTGAAGACTATCAATGGAAAGCACTTGGGTGGCAACAGTTGGAGCTTTTCAAGCAGTGGGAATGCAAATGTCTCCATTAACTTATTAAAAAATTGCACAAAGTGTTTGCCCTTTGAGGAAGACAACTTGAGTCTTTTATTCACTTGGAATTGCTTGAGATAAAGGAAGACATAGCTTTGGGAAATGTTTTCTAAAGATTTTAAAAGAGAAGGCATTTCTCTGGGAGGAAGTTGCTAAACAAAGGCAGCTATAGAGCAAAGGGTGGGGGCGTTGTATCTCTTCCTACCCCTTAGCACCAAAACTGCCACTGCAGGGCCTGCCTACACTGGCCCAAAAGTTCTTCAAAGATCATTGTGTTCCTGCAGCTTTTCGCTGTATAATAGACTCTTCCTGCCCTGTAGCAGCCTGCCTGGTTTGTGAACACCATGGGATTTGACCCTTTGAAGACTTTACTTTTAAAGGAGTTTGTCCTGTTTGTCCAGATTTCACCTAGTAAAAGGTTAGCTACAGCTGGTAATAGTTTTGTCAATGTTTCCATACCTTGAGACGAAGTTCCTCCTTTGCTCAGTATTTTCCCTCTAGTTTGACTTCACATTTTGAGGACTTAAAAAAAAAAAAAACTTCTCTGCATTTTTCTGATAATGCATTCTTCTTTGTGTTTTTTTTTTATTTTTAACTTGCAAAAATACAAGTTAAAGTGGCTAGATATTTGCCCATTATTGTGCTTAATCGAATAACTGATCAGCTCTTATGGACCTTGTCCAATTTGGTATTTTCTTTCCCCATTCTCTCTCAACACGGATATATACCTACCTTTATTAACATTGATCTTTTCTCCAATTTCCCTGATTTGGAGTCAGTCTTTCATTTGGTTTCTAATTGTAAAGCAAAGTCCTGCAGTGTTCTGGTGCTCCATAGGCATCTTATCTGTCTTCTTTGAAACCAACTTGGCCAAAATCCCAGGATAGGAACATTTACGGATAAAAGCCATCTTTCTATCACTTGGGCATGTCATCTTACGCTGAATATGTATACATCATCCCTTTTCAAAACTGTCTATCCCTTTGTATTATATGGGTTTCAAAAGCATAAGATTCAAAACCCTTTTTTGTAAAACATTTTTATAATACTGCTATTCCTATTCAGAAAAGAAATTTACCAGTAATGTAACTCATCTATATATAATTTCAAAGTAATTGCCAAATAAAGAAGAAATTAAAGGGTGATTATTAATTATGAAATAATATATATCTAATGATCATCAACAATTCATTATCTAATATAGAAATATGCAGGCTATATAAATGTAGTACCTGTGCCTGTAATTACCAGGAATAGACAACTATAAATGCTGACTAATGCACGTGTATGGTATTAATGATTAAAATGCCATGAATGGTATTGCAAATGGTAAGGGCATTTTCCTGTGTGATTAACAACTTCTGGTAATGTTCTAAACTTAAAAAGTGCAGTTTTCCCTTTTGATTTATTGGTATCATAGTTGCATTTTTGGAGAATTCAGTATATATTTAAACTGTGGGGAAAAATGTGAATAAAAAAGACCTTGCATGTATGTATTAAATGGAGCCAGACTCTAAGTTCACATAATTACAACCAGATTACTGCCTACTTTTCAAAAGCTGTGCTGGCATGAAACAATTATTTGTTTTGCTGGACTGTCCTGCTTTTTACCAGATGTCTGGCATCCTGGGTGCACCTCTCCTCTCCATACAAAAGTCAAAAATCTTTGCACATATTTTCTAAAAAGTGGTAGTTCACCAGTCAAGAGGAACTGCAGATGAGCATTGCATTTTTAAGTGAAAGTAAGAGGAAGTCCAACAAACTTTAACCCAACAGAGAATTTTAATTCTTCAAATGATGAAGGCAGTCTAAGAAATTGATCATATGATGTCACTAGCATCCCAGGCCCCTTCTGTCTTTTTGCTCTTCCCCTCATGGTGTGTTCCTCTCTCATGCCTTTCAGTTCTTGTAAATGAATCAAAGGAGAGGTCATCCACCCAATGCAAGGCAAACCAATAAAAAGAAAGAAAAAAAGAAACTAAAAAACCTGACACTGAGCTGTTGCAATGAAGAAAGATAAATTTATTTCTTGATGTGGCACCACCTAGGAGAACAGAGCTAATGCTCAAAAGTTCCAAACTCCCTGATGGTATGCAAGTGAGGACTTTTAAGGGCAAAAATGAAGGGTAAGGGGCTCCAGGTAGTGTATTCTTTTGATTGGTCAGGGATTGGGTAAAGTTTAAGGTTGATTGACTTGTCTTTCTGTTGAAGGTCCATCTAGTTTGATTAATACCGTGTTCAGGTTGTTATTCTCTTCCCTGGTCCAGGTCTGCAAAACATCTCAGCAAAGTGCATCAGTGATGCTATCTTTGTTAGCAGAAGCAGAGACCATACACTTTGCAACTATGATGACTTTGCAGGCTATTTCGTTTCTTATTCCCTTAGGCTACACTTTCATTATCTTAAGCAAAGCATCCTGGTGTTTTTCCCAATAATCCTTAACTATGCACTACGTGCTTTTCTGCAGACTTAATTCTGTTGGTGATTTCATTCCTGCTGCAAGATGATTGTGTCAGTATCTCCAACCTCACATTCACATTCCAGGAAAGGGAGATGAAGATGGAAACATAGGATAGGAAAGATAATGTTCCCTCTACCCTTCAAGGTTCTGGCTGAGACCCCCTTTTATAAGAAAAGGCAAATTAACAGGATAAAAACAAAGAGAAGTTTAAAAACATACCTCCTGTATATGTGGAAGAGACCCAGGAAAACTGAATAACTCCCTAAAATGACCAAAGTCATACCCTTAAATAAAATCTCCAGCTAAAGACAAAAGAAAATGTTGGTGGGTGGGGTGCTGTTATGGGAGGTTGCCAGGAAAAACAAAGTAATCAGGGTGTGGTTATTATGTGGATTTAAGTCCCTTGCTTCCCCATTGGTGAGAGTTTGTAGAGATTGAGTGATACCTCTATTCCTGATACAGAGTGGGAGACACCCTTACAGATGGAGATTTACATGTAAATATCTAATATGGAAGGGTAACTTTTACTTTTACTGTGCTATGTCTGCTATTTCTTTAAAAATAATCAACTCAGGTGGTACCTGGTGGCTCAGTCAGTTAAGGTCTGCCTTCGGCTCATGTCATGATCCCAGAGTCGTGGGATCAAGTTCCATATTAACCTCCCTGCTCAGTGGGAAGTCTGCTTCTCCTTGTCCCTCTGCCATTTCCCCCGTTTGTGCTCTCTTACTTTCCATCAAATAAATAAATAAACTCTTAAAAATGTAATAAACTCAAGATAATCCTTAAGCCAATGAGACATGTTTTGGAGTGATGTATTTTGCTCCCCTTCAGAAGCAAGAATAGAAAGAGACAGCATCTATCAATAAAGCTTAAAATTGGGGTGAGGTGGAAGGTGCAGAAAACAAACATACCCAGAAACCTTCAGCAGTCTCCTCCTCACATGTCACAAGACTAATTCTGGCCTCCAAGGAGGTTACAAATAAGGTTGTCTGTTTTAGCCAGACATGCTGCTACCTCCAAACAAAATCAGAATTTTGTTAAAAGGAAAGACATGTAGAATACAAAATTGGGGAAGCAACTAGCAGTACCTCTCATGAAATTACCATAAAAATAGGGCACCTGGGGGCACCTGGGTGGCTCAGTGGGTTAAAGCCTCTGCCTTCAGCTCAGGTCATGATCCCAGGGTCCTGGGATCAAGCCCCGCATCAGGTTCTCTGCTCGGCGGGGAGCCTGCTTCCCTTCCTCTCTCTGCTTGCCTCTCTGCCTACACTTGTGATCTCTCTCTGTCAAATAAATAAATAAAAATTTTTTAAAAAAATAGGGCACCTGGGTGGCTCAGTTGATTAAGCATCAGCCTTTGGCTCGGGTCATGACCCTAGGGTTCTGGGATCAAGTCCCACATCAGGCAGGGTTCCCTGGTTAGCTGCTTCAGACTCTCCCTCTGCCCTTCCCCCTCCCTCTGCTCATGCTTATGCTCTCTCTCACTCTTTCTTTCTCAAATAAATAAAATATTATAAAAGGAAGGAAATTACCATAAAAATAAATACTTCAAGATCTATACAAGAAGATTTGCCATTGATTCCTGAATATTCTAGATGAAATTTTCAGTCGATTGTGGTGTAAATTTCAAGGACTTCAAGGATGGTCCTTGAGAGTGGTGACATATTGGCCCAAATATTCTCAGTATTCAACTTTACTATCTTTCATCTATCCTATCCCAGGCAGGTCAATTTGTTATCTTATTTAACAAAGTCATTAGTATAGGATGACATTTTACCAGAAGTTGGCATACAATTAAGAGAAATTGTTATCTCAAAAAAAAAAAAAAACTAGGCTAAGATAAAAGCTGTGGTTTGTCAACCCTCAGTTTTGACCCAGAAGAGCTATTTCACACCCTTTTTTGTGGTAGCAAACAATGAGGGAAACAAATGCTTACCATCTGCACATTAAAACCTGTTGAATCATTGGGGAATTGGAAGTGTTGCCTCTTTTTGTTTGTTCTTAAGCCTCAAATTAAAAAAAAAAAAAGGCAGTACTCAGGATATGTAAGCAGGGCTGATTCTAACACTAAAATGAAACAAAAATAAATAAACCCAGAGCAAGCTGCTTCCCAAAAGCCACAGCACAACACAAAGAGCTATAAACTACTTTAGAAGACTTTAAGAGAAAAAAATGTGTTTCTTCAAAAATGGGATATCCTGGGGACTTTTTTATAACAGCTTTATAAACATATGATCCACATACCATAAAATTTACCCTTTAAAATATACAATTCAACGAGTTTTGGCATATTCACAGAGCAATACAAGTATTACTAGAATGAGATTTTAGTGTATTTTCATCATCTTAGAAAAAACTCCAGAGGCACCTGGGTGGCTCAATGGGTTAAAGCCTCTGCCTTTGGCTCAGGTCGTGATCTCAGAGTCCTGGGATCGAGCCCCACATAGGGGTGTCTGCTTGGCAGGGAGCCTGCTTCCCCCCCAACTCTCTGCCTGCCTCTCTGCCTACTTGTGATCACTGTCTGTCAAATAAGTAAGTAAAATCTTTAAAAAAACAATAAAAAAAAGAAGAAACTCCACACCTATTAATAATCACTCCTCATTCCTCCCTTCCCATGGTTTCTGGCAACCACTGATCTCTCTTCTGTCTCTATGAGCTTGCCTATTATGGACTTTTAATATAAATGATATTATATGGTAATGTCTGGTTACTTTCACTTAGCATGTTTTTGAGGTTCATCCATGTTAAAAATATATCACTACTTCCTTCCTTTTAATAGCTGAATAAAATTCCATTGTGTGGGTATCTCTAATTCTGTTTATCATTTCATCATTTGAGGGACATTTGAAGGTTTTTTTGCACTTTATGGCCCAGGAAGAAATTTTTTTTATGTCACAAATAGCCATTTGTGACTATCCTGTTAAGGAACAAGAATCTACTCTGCCTTTCAAGGTCCCTCTAGCCAGACTAAGAATCAAATTGATAGGAGACAGATTCACAGAAGAAAATCAAAGTTAATAGTGTAGGTACTGGGAATCCATAAACACATGGAAATTCCAAAGACAGGCAAAATGAGGTCTATATGTCATTCTGAAATAAGGAGGAGGAGGTAGGGGTCTGGGACTTCAAAGGGAAGAAGTGCAATTCACAGGAAGATGAAAAAAGTAAATGTTTGGTAAAGAAATGTTTGCTGGGCTCTTTAGAGACAGTGGGACACAGAGGACTTGATTCAAATGGGCCTTCCTAGGTTCCTCTCTGCCAACCACACCTCATTCACAGTATAATAGAGAGATCTATGGTGAAAGCTTACTTCTTAGAGCAGGTTATCTAAAATCTTTTCAGGCAGTTGAAAGGGGGAGGTAAAGAGCTTTTCTTGAAACTGCTAGGTTTGATTGCTTTTTAATTCAAAATAATCTTCATGCCCAAGTGGCCGATCTTGGGGCAGCTTGCCCTTGGCCTCTACAATCCCATGATCAGAATAAAAAATTATTCTTTCAGTAGACATGACTTTTTCTTCAAGGGACAGAAATCAAAACCTGAGTTGTATTTTTTTTTCATTAAGAAAATATTTGGGAGTTTGTATGTTTTCAATTGTTTGGAATTATATGGACATGTTGGAAGTGTATTCTACTTACTTTTGCTATGTCATGTATCACCCTGATTATTTAGCTTATTAAAATATTTACTTTGTTTTGCTCATGGATGCTGTGGATCATGAGTTCAGATAGGCCACAGGAGGATAGCTTGTCTTCTCTGTAATGCTTAGAATCTCAACCATTAAGACTTCAAAGCTATGTTTGACTCAGTGACTGGGAGATAGGATTCTGAAGGACTAAACATCCCTGAAATTGCTCAGCTTCCTCATAGCATAGGGACTTCAGAATAGCCAGGTTTCTTCTTTTTTTCTTAATTTTTCTTAAGGAAAAAATTTTTTTAATTAACATATAATATTATTTGCCCCAAGGATACGGGTCTGTGAATCATCAGGCTTACACATTTCATAGCATTCACCATAGCACATACCCTCCCCAATGTCCATAATCCAGCCACCCTATCCCTACACCCCCCACCCCCCAGCAACCCTCAGTTTGTTTCATGATATTAGGAGTCTCTTATGGTTTGTCCCCCTCCCAATCCAATCTTTTTTTCATTTTTTCATTCCCTATCCTCCACAACCCCCTGCCCTGCCTCTTAGATCCCTCATATCAGAAAGATCATTTAATAATTGTCTTTCTCATACCGAGTTATTTCACTCAGCATAATACCCTCTTGTTCCAACCATGTCATTGCAAATTGCAAGATTTCATTCTTTTGATGGCTGCATAATATTCCATCGAATATATATACCACTTCTTCTTTATCCATTCATCTGTTGATGGACATCTAGTTTCTTTCCATAGTTTGACTACTGTACAGATTGCTGCTATAAGCATTTAGTTACACATTCCCCTTTGGATCACTACATTTGTATCTTTAGGGTAAATACCCAGTAGTATGATTACTGGGTTGTAGGATAGCTCTATTTTCAGCTTTTTGAGGAACCTCCGTACTGTTTTTCAGAGGGGTTGCACAAGCTTCCATTCACACCAACAGTATAGAAAGGATCCCCTATGCATCCTTGCCAACATCGGTCATTTCCTGACTGGTTAATCTTAGCCATTCTGACTGGTGTGAGGTGATATCTCACTGTGGTTTTGATTTGTATTTCCCCAATGCTGAGTGATTTTGAGCACATTTTCATAAGTCTGTTGGCTATTTGGATGTCTTCTTTGCGGAAATGTTTATTCATGTCTTCTGCTCATTTCTCAATTGGATTATTTGTTCTTTGGGTGTTGAGTTTGATAAGTTCTTTATAGATTTTGGGTACTAGCCTTTTATCTGATATGTCTTTTGTGAATGTCTTCTTCCATTCTTTCAGTTGTTTTTTGGTTTTGTTGACTGCCTCCTTTGCTGTGCAAAAGCTTTTGATCTTGATGAAGTCCCAATAGTTCCTTTTTGTCCTTGCTTCCCTTCCTTTGGCGATGTCACTAGGAAGAAGTAGCTGTGGCTGAGGTCAAAGAGGTTGCTTCCTGTGTTCTCCTCAAGGATTTTGATGGATTCCTCCCTCACATTGAGGTCATTCATCCATTTTCAGTCTATTTTTGTGTATGGTGTAAGGAAATGGCCCAGCTTCATTCTTCTGCATGTGGCTGTCCAATTTTACCAACACCGTTTGTTGAAGAGACTGCCATCTTTCCACTGGACTTTCTTTCCTGCTTTGTCAAAGATTAAATGACCGTAGAGTTGAGTGTTCATTTCTGGGCTCTCTGTTCTGTTCCATGGAACTATGTGTCTGTTTTTGTACTGGGACCATACGTTCTTGATGATTACAGCTTGGTAATAGAGCTTGAAGTCTGGAATTGTGATGCCACCAACTTTGGCTTTCTTTTTCAATATTCCTCTGGCTCTTTGGGGTCTTCTCTGGTTCCATGTAAATTTTAGGATTATTTAATCCATTTCTTTGAAAAAAGTTGATGGTATTTTGATAGGGATTGCATTAAATGTATAGAGTGCTCTAGGTTAACAGAGAGATTTTCACAATATTTGTTTTTCCAATCCATGAACATGGAACATTTTTCCATTTCTTTGTGTCTTCCTCAATTTCTTTCATGAGTACTTTATAGTTTTCTGAGTATAGATTCTTTGCTTCTTTGGTTAGGTTTATTCCTAGGTATCTTCTGGTTTGGGGTGCAATTTAAATGGTATCAACTCCTTAATTTCCCTTTCTTCTGTCTTGCTATTGGTGTATAGAAATGCCACTGATTTCTGTGCATTGATTTTATATCCTTTCACTATACTGAATTCCTGGACAAGGTCTAGTAGATTTGGAGTGGAGCCTTTTGGGTTTTCCACATATAGTATCATATCATCCACAAAGAGTGAGAGTTTGACTTCTTCTTTGCTGATTTGGATGCCTTTAATTTCTATTTGTTGTCTGATTGCTGAGGCTAGGACTTATAGTACTATGTTGAATAGCAGTGGTGATAGTAGACATCCCTGCCATGTTCTTGACCTTAAGGGAAAAGCTCTCAGTTTTCCCCATTGAGAATGATACCTGCAGTGGGTTTTTCATAGATGGCTTTGATGATATTGAGGTGTGTACTCTCTGTGCCAACACTGTGAAGAGTTTTGATCAGAAATGTTGCTGTACTTTGTCAAATGCTTTTTCAGCATCTATTGAGAGTATCATATGGTTCTTGTTCTTTCTTTTGTTAATGTACTGTATCACATTGATTGATTTGCGGGTGTTGAACCAACCCTGCTGCCCTGGAATAAATCCCACTTGGTCGTGGTGAATAATCCTTTTAATGTACTGTTGGATCCTATTGGCTAGTATTTTGGTGAGAATTTTCGCATCTGTGTTAATCAAGGATATTGGTCTGTAATTCTCTTTTTTGATGGGATCCTTGTCTGGTTTGGGGATCAAGGTGATGCTGGCCTCATAAAATGAGTTTGGAAGTTTTCCTTCCATTTCTATTTTTGGAACAGTTTCAGGAAAATAGGTATTAATTCTTCTTTAAATGTTTGGTAGAATTCCCCTGGGAAGCTCTCTGGCCCTGGGCTCTTGTTTATTGGGAGATTTTTGATGACTGCTTCAATCTCCTTACTGGTTATGGGTCTGTTCAGGTTTTCTATTTCTTCCTGGTTCAGTTTTGGTAGTTTATATATCTCTAGAAATGCATCCTTTTCTTCTATATTGTCAAATATGCTGGTTTATAGTTGTTCATAGTATGTTCTTATGATTGTTTATATTTGTTTGGTGTTGGTTGTGATCTCTCCTCTTTCATTCATGATTTTATTAGTTTGAGTCCTTTCTCACTTCTTTTTGATAAGTCTGGCCAGGGGTTTATCAATCTTATTAATTCTTTCAAAGAGCCAGCTCCCAGTTTCATTGATTTGTTCTACTGTTCTTTGGCTTCTATTTCATTGATTTCTGCTCTGATGTTTATTATTTCTCTTCTCCTGCTGGGTTTAGGCTTTCTTTGCTGTTCTTTCTCTCTGTTAGATTGTGTACTTGAGACCTTTCTTGTTTCTTAAGAAAGGGTTGTATTGCTATATACTTTCCTCTCAGGACTGCCTTTGCTGTGTCCCAAAGATTTTGAACAGTTGTGCTTTCATTTTCATTTGTTTCCATGAATATTTTCAATTCTCCTTTAACTTCCTGCTTGACCCATTCATTCTTCAGTATGATGCTCTTTAGCCTCCATGTATTTGAGTTCTTTCCATATTTCCTCTTATGGTTGATTTCTAATTTCAAAGCATTGTGGTCTGAAAATATTCAGGGAATGATCCCAATCTTTTCATACCAGTTAAGACCTGATTTGTGACCCAGGATGTGATCTATCCTGGAGGATGTTCCATGTGCACTAGAGAAGAATGTGTTTGTGTTGCTTTGGGATGGAATGTTCTGAATATATCTGTGATTTCCATCTGGTCCAGTGTATCATTTAAAGCTTTATTTCCTTGTTGATCTTTTGCTTAGATGAATTGTCCATTTCAGTGAGGAGAGTGTTAAAGTCCATACCGTTATTGTGTTATTATTGATGTGTTTCTTTGATTTTGTTATTAATTGGTTTATATGATTGGCTTTTCCCATGTTAGGGACATAGATATTTAAATTTGTTAGATTGTCATGTTGGATAGACTCTTTAAGTATGATATAGTGTCCTTCTTCATCTCTTATTATAGTCTTTGGCTTAAAATCTAATTTATCTGATATAAAAATTGCCACCCCAGCTTTCTTTTGATGTCCATTAGCATGGTAAGTTGTTTTCTACCCCCTCACTTTAAATCTGGAGGTGTCTTTGGGTCTAAAATGAGTTTCTTGCAGACATCATATTAATAGGTCTTATTTTTTAATCCATTCTGCTACCCTGTATCTTTTGATTGGGGCATTTAGTCCATTTACATTCAGAGTAGCAATTGAAAGATATGAATTTAGTTCCTTTGTATTGCCTATAAGGTTACTGTATATTGTCTCCGTTCCTTTCTGATCTACTACTTCTAGGCTCTCTCTGTGCTTAGGGGACCCCTTTCAATATTTCCTGTATGGCTGATTTGGTGTTTGCAAATTCTTTTAGTTTTTGTTTGTCCTGGAAGCTTTTTATCTTTCCTTCTATTTTCAATGACAGCCTAGCTTGATATTGTATTCTTGGCTGCATGTTTTTCTTGTTTAGTTCTCTGAATATATCATGCCAATTTTTCTGGCCTGCCAGGTCTCTGTGGCTAGCTCTGCTGCGAATCTCATATTTCTACCATTGTATATTACAGACCTCTTATCTGGAGCTGCTTTTAGGATTTTCTCTTTGTCACTAAGACTTATAAGATTTACTATTATATGATGGGGTGTGGACCTATTTTTATTGATTTTGAGGGGGGTTTCTCTGTGCCTTCTAGATTTTTATGCTTGTTCCCTTTGCCGTGTTTGGGAAATTCTCTACTCTAATTTGCTGCAGTACACCTCTCCCCCACCTTCTCTTCTTCTTCTGGAATCCCAATTATTCTGATAATGTTTCATTTTATGGTATCACTTATCTCTTGATTTCTCCCTTCATGGTCCAGTAGTTGTTTGTCTTTTTCTCAGCTTATTATTAATAATAATAATAAGACCTATTGTTAATGTCCATATTGATTAGGTCCCTAGCCATCGATACTGCATCTTGTTTTTGTTGTTGTTGTGAATTTTTTCGCCTTTTCATTTTACCAATATAAGAATAGATAAATGAGAGAAGAAAATAATAAAAGGGGGCAAAGACCCCAGAAAAATATAGGGTATCAAAATATGAAGTGACTTGAAACCAGGGGGAGGGGTCTGTTGCAATGATTTTCAAATGTCTTTGTCCAAGGCAGAATTGCACTGCCCTTTCCAGGGTCCAGACTAAGTGATCTGTGCGGTTTTGGTCTCAGGAGATTTTTCTTCCCTAAACGCTTTCCGTACGGCTTTGGAGGATAGAAATGAGGATGGCAGCCTGCAGATCTCTGGCCTATAGAGCTAAGAGCTTGAGGCCCCACTTGTCAGTGTGCCCCCAGAGAAAAGCAGACCATCTCCCTGGTCTCCGGCCACACTCCAAGCTCACTCCACCTGTGACTGAGCATTTCTATCTCTGGTGCATGGCTCCATTTGGAGCCTCCAAACCCAGCAGATTCCTACAGTGTGCTCTCATGCCACTCCTCCTGGAGGAGGAAGGAGGGGGGTCTCTCTGGGTCTGCCACTTGTGGAGTCTCTGCCCAAAGAGCAGTGACCCAACAGTGCCTCAGATCACAGTGTTAGCTAACCCCAAGCTGAGAGCCCACTCCTTGGCTCCATCTCTGTAGCCAACTTCCCCTCTCTGATACCTGGGCGCTCTGCCACACTCAGACAACCCCCATCTTAATGTGACCCCGCAGGTCCTGAGACCACAGCATCCCGGCGAGGGCTCCACCCCCTGCTTAGCCTCTGGAGTGATGTCCCTCAGTGGAGCAGACTTCTCAAAGTTCTGATTTTGTGCTCCACTGCTCCACCACTTGCAGGGAGCTGTCCCCTCCCCCCGTGGTCTACCTTCCTGTCACTTCGGAGTCACTTCTCTGCATGTCCTAACTTCTGGAAAGTGGTCGATTTTCTGTTCCTAGAATTTTGCTCTTCTCTTTTATCTCCTGTTGAATTTGTAGGTTTTCAGAATGGTTTGATAATTATCTAGTTAAACTCCTTGGACCTGATGATATTTCAGTCTCCTACTCCTCCCACCATCTTGCTTCCTCCCCTAGCCAGGCTTCTTATATGATAACTTGGAGTTTCGAGCAACCAGTGTTCCAACAAACAAGGTAGTAGCCTCATATTCTTTTGTGACCCAGCCTTACAAGTCACAGAGCATCACCACTCCCATCATCTTCTTGTTGCTACAGTTATAAACCCACTCAGATTGAAGAGGAGAGGACATACACCCCCACTTCTTAAAGCTAAAAGGCTTTGGGGGCCATGCTTTAAAATCATCATACCCAGAAGGGCATGTTTTCTGATGGGTGCAGTTTTGTATCTTCAAAGTATATTGTTGGAAGTGTTTAAATTAAAAATCAGGATGCTAAGGAATTGTATTCATTTACCAACCTGTGCAGAACATACATATACATCAAATTTGGTAAAATAGGTGAAAATAACCAGAAGCCAAATAAAGTTGCTGGTGGGAAGAATTTTGATAGAAACTTGGCTCGAACAGCCAAATTTGAATTTGAGCCAAAATATTTGGTCTCAGAGTTCATGGAAGCCCAAACCAAAGAGGAAATGCATGGTATATAACTTTTATTATCTAATGATGAAAAACCTATCAGATCTTTGCAAAGGCAAACTCTATCCTCCATGGATTCATTAGTGGACTTGATTGTGTGGATAGATGGTTCTAAGAGAGGCATGGCTGATAACTAGCATAATTGGCAACAGTTGTAAAGCAGTGTCTGTGTCTAGATGTCCTCCTCAGCAATTTACGTAGCTACACATTCATTTCTAACAAGATGCCCATGACGTAGCTACAATTATTATTCACATTCTACATATGGAGAAACAAAGGTGCATGATGCTAAAAATCTTGCCCATGGTCACACAACTAGTAATTGTTGGAGTCACAATTTGAACCTAGATAGTCAGACTTCAAAGTCTATGCATCAATAACAATGTTTATAAGCAAGACATAGAAGTTCTTCATAGCTTTTGATTATGCTAACCCTTGATGAAAAGCCAAGGTTATGAACGTATTTTTCTAAGTGAGAATGTGTCTATTGTAAACAATAATAATTCAGGCTTCCAAAGTTATGCTCCTAGCTCTCGTTCCCTCTCACTGTCAAACTTCCCTATAGATAGTTTTTTTTTTTCAAACCTAAGGCTCTATGAATTATTGATAGATTTAATACACTTGATTCCCACTTGTTTTTCAATTTCATTAGTTAATATATCATATATGATACACACACATACATGCACAGCACATTCTCTGATATCATGAGTCTGGAAATTCTTTGGGTCATATGACATAGAGGAATATAATACAAATAAGAATAAATCATGATATTAAAAAGGTATAAAATTGTACTATGTGTGAATGGAGAAATGGGGAGAAGAATCACAGATAGCTTCTTGAAGGATGTAGCATGAGTAGCAGGCATTAAATATGGTTTAGAACTAATAGTGACTGAGTATGTAGCAGTGAGGTTTATCAATAAACATTCCACTCATCCAGCAGAATGAGTTTTGAAGCTGTTTTTGCTCCATGAGTGTTTTTTCCCCCTGAAATTTATAGCGCAATGTGACTGCAGCTTTTTTGCATGCAACTGAGGCCATGTGGCCAAGTATTTAAGTATTCTTTTTTAAAAAAAGAATTCCTTGAGGCCTGGAACTGCAGCTTGTCTGGGTTTATAATGAACATAGGGCATGGCACAGTCTTGCACAGAATAAAAACCTAATAAATGATATTTAATATAGTCAAATCTAAGAAAAATATGTGAATATCAACAATCAAAAGCAGTTGCCTCTGTTAGGACCTAAAATTGACCAAAATAGTTCAGCAGTAATTTAGAATAAATAGATTAAATGCAAAGTAACTTCATTAACATTTTAAAATGTCAAATTCTGCCTCATTTCCTATGGTTGAGATATATTAAGACTTTTCAGTTTTTAAGACTAAATAGGGAACGGGAATATCCATCCCTCTTGCCATGCTTTATCTAGAATCCATTGAGTGGCATCAGGAGCCCATGAAATCCCCATTATTTATATTTTAGCATTATATTATGTAAAGACTTTACTTTTCTGAATGTCTACCTTGTATTTAAAGAAATTAGGATGAGTATCTCATGCAAATATTATATAGAAAATGCTGATAATAATATATGCTTTGTGGATTTGCAGTGAGGATTAAATTATCTAGATATTATAAGCACCAGAATACTATACTACTGAAATGCTGTCTGACTCTGCTAACTCCATATTGGTATACTAGAATATATGCCACTACAATTTGGTGACATAATGATACAGGTATGTTGCTAAATGAAGAGCCCTATTTTTGTTTTAAATAAAAGTACTGACTTCTTCACCACAGTGAACATTGGACTCCATCTGCCATAAACCACAATTTGTTTTATTAAAAATCTTATTTAATTTTGATGTTATTTGTCCTTTCAAGAAAGCATACTCTTAAGAACAGATTTGTTCATTTTTTGTCATTTTCTTTTTATAGTATCAAACAATATTATTAAAGAAAAAGTAAGAAAAAAAAAACAGTAAGAGAATGAACACTGAAATCATGACTATCTCGCCTAGTCAAAGTTAGTCAAGAATGAATGTCATTTTTACTCCCAAGGGAACTGCTGGTTTTGCTGTGCAGATTGAATATACTGGATTGGCAGTGCTCTAGGAAAACAGCACACCAAATTGGTTACCATTAACTTGTATTGTGTAGTGACTGCAGTAAGAAAACTGATGTGACATCAAGGAACGCAGCAGTTATATACATATGTACACACACACCAAAGTACACGTATTCTTGTATACTTTAAAAATAACAGCAGTTTTTATGTACTGCCTCTGAAAATCCGAGACCATGAAAAAAATAAATTGATAAAAATGCATGGTGTCATGTAGCCCAGAATTTTTCAAGAGTAGATTTTAGCTCTGTAGAAAAAAGTTATCTCACTTTATTAGTAGATGTGTTTCTCAGTCTATTTCATTGTTATTTATAGGCATTAAAATCTTTTATTAATTGGCCAAGTTAGTACTGGTAATGCACTGTGATAAAGCAAAAGAAACATTTTTTTTTAATCCTAGGTTTATAGCTTAAGAAATTGGAAGGTTCCAATTTTGTGTAAAGAAAAATTGTGAATTAATATGAGACATTTAGGAATGGAATAATTATTTTTAAATATTCTGAAATTTACAAATTGGAAAGAGAAGAGTGTACACTATAAGAACATTAGCAAAAGAGATGAATAGGCAATTAAAACTAAATGATACTCAATTGTCTAAGAAAGCCATAATTTGAGAATTTATAATTAAGATATTTCTAAGACTGACAAAGATAATGTCAGGGAGCAATCATTCATGCCCCCTTCAAGGTCCTTCTAGTTGGACTAAAAATCAAATTGACATGAGACAGATTAACAGGGGAAAATCAAATTTTGTTTCATCCATGTAGGGAATCCACACAGATGTGAAATTCAGAGAGTGAGACAAAGCGATGAGGTTTATATGATGTCCTAAGCCTAGAGAGGTGTAGGGCTCTGGGGATACAAAGGAAAGAGATCACATTAGCAGGAAGGTGAGAGATGTTTGGAAAACAAAGTTGGCTTACTGCACAGATAAGTTTCTTAAGTATGGAGGAATCTCTGATAACAGCTGTCTTCCAGATAGAGGCTCTCCTTTCCAATGTAAATTTAGGCAGTTGAAGGGAAGTTAAAGAGATTTTCCCAAATCTGCTGGGGTTGGATGGCTTTTATCTCAAAATAATCTTTATGCTCTGCTGCCTGGGTGGCTCAGATGGTTAAGCCTCTGCCTTAGGCTCAGGTCATGATACCAGGGTCCTAGGATCTAGTCCTGTATTGGGCTCCCTGCTTGGTGGGGAGCCTATTTCTCCCTCTCCCTCTGCTGCTCCTCCTACTTGTACTCTCAAGCTCTGTCAAATAAATAAAATGTTTTTAAAAAAATCTTCATGCCGAAATGTCACACCTTGGGGTGGCTTGCCTTTAGCTTCTTGGTGATTCTACTTCAAGAGGTGTGTGCTTCATCAGTTTTTATGCACAGGTGAAAGCATAGATGTACATAGGTTTTTCACTGTAGCTGAGTAATAGGAAAATAGATGGGTAGTAGATAGGTAATCTGCCTGGGCATGATTAGGTGGAAGTCCCTACAAGGAAACATGATACTACAGTTTTTAAAAATGAGGTGAATTTATATAAACAGATTTTGAAATGTGGTTGTTACATAGTTTTCATTGCTTAAAATCTAGAACATATGTATGCACACATATTCTAGTATATTATATATATGTAATATTCCATTTACATAAAAGCACAATAGTTAGATACATAGATACATAGATAGAAATAGATATTATGTTTTGTGCAAAGAAGCTCAGATACTGATAGACCTATTGCAACCACTAAGTCAGGAAACGAATGGGTGAGCCCTGGTGGATTGCCACCGCCAGCGGCTTCATCCCAGGGAATCCCAAAGGGGCTGGATAAATTAAGGGCATAGCTTCTGGCTGTGTTTGCCAGCAATGTTGTTGAACAATCTCAGATAAACTCATCACAAGAGAAGCCAATAACTCCAGGGCAAGAATTTGGAAAAGAGAAAGGGAGAAATTTATTTTGGGCCCTGACAGCCTAGGGGAGGTGGCACACTCAAGACTGAACAACTGACCTCTCCACCTGCAAGATGGACACCTAGAGCTTTATAGGGAGAGATCTGGGGCTGTGTGCAAGAGATCAGGCAGAGAATGCAGAGAATGCAGGCAGAGGTGTTCAGCCCCTGATTCTGGGCAGGGAAGGGGATGGGTGGTGTGTGTGCGGTATGGTTTTCTAGGCATTCTGTTGCTATCAGAGCTTTTCTGGCCTGGCAGTTGGAATGTTTCAGTCATTGCAAAACATCTTTGTTGTTGCCTCAAGAACTCACAATAAGAAATGAGAACAATGGGTTTCAGTTAGAGCTTGAATTAAGCAGTCTTGTTTCTATTTCTGGCTTTAACTGTTAGGGTCCATAGTTGAGCAAGAGGGCTTGCTGTCATAAGCATGCCTCTTTGGTGTCATAACAACCATTTTATATAGTTTTATAGAGAGTGGGATTGGTGATGGTTGAATTTTCACCTAAGTGTGGGGGAAGAGAGTGGCAAATTTGAATGCACTATTTCACTTTAAGAAGTAACCAATTATATGAACATATATATCATTTTTATAATTTAAAAATGGAGGAAGGAACTAAAGGACTTTTTATTGTCTGTCTTGCTTTTTATAAAGTAGCTTCAATGCATAGTGACTATGTTATCGTAGGTAAGAAAAAAATGGTTCTCAAAGCATTTTCTCACTAATTATTTATGTGTTGTTTATCTTGGTAGCAGATAAAGAGTAAAGAAATATATTTTAGAGTAATCTCTTGGGGGATTCTGCAGCTGCTAGGGGTGTCCCGTCGGTCTCTACTCCATGAGCTGAAGCAATCAGATCCTCCTGAAACTCAAATTGAGAGTGGGAACTTTCTTTTCTTTTGTATTCCTTTCACTAAAAATAGCTATTTCATTTTCAAAACAATTAGAAGGTAACTGAAAACTTTCAGTGGTGCTAAGTAACTGCCAGAAAAAAACAAATCTGTTTAAAAATTGGAAACACCAGAAGTAACTGACTCACAGAAGCATATTCTGAAGACAATGCTGAACATGATCATTAGCAGCAGTGTATGCATTTGCTTATTCACTCAACAAAGAAACTTTTGATGAGCACCTACTGAGTCACAGGGACTATAATCAATGCCTACAATACAAAGATGAATAAAGGCCAATCCCTGCTCTCATGGAAATGATGGTCTATTAAGGCAAATGGACTTATAAATAGATATTTATGAGGAATAGAACAACAGCATGGTGTGCAGAAGGCAGTGCAGACACAAAGGAGGAAGAAATCAGAACCAGTTGGGCAAGTTGCACCAGGCTTCATAAGCACTGTTTGGAAAGATACATTGGAGTTCCCTCAAGTGGGCAGCCTGTGATTCACTTGAACTCTCACCATGCTTCCTTGCCAACCTAGATTACATTTTCAACTCTGTAAAAGAAGGAAGAAGATGAGGCCTTGGATAGGAAAAAGCAAGAACATCTATAAGGGACACTATGCAATGAACGCAGGGTAACAGGCACTGGCCATTTCCCCTTAGCATCCCCGTTCTGTCTGATTGTCTACTTGCATGTAACTGAGGGCTTTCTTTGATGGATTTCGTCATTATGGGGAGGGCTGGCAGGGCTGCAGTCATGAGGCACCACTTAGCATCCTTCAGTTAATGACAGATGAGAATTGGAAGATAAATACCCTAATTTTTTGACCCTCCAGTAGGACAAGCATGAGGCATGTCTCCATCATCTCCCAGAGGCCCCCAGTGACCCTGAGCCCCAATTGCCCATAATTGTGGCTTTCTCATTGATTCACCCTAGATTGGTGTCCCTCTCTTCTCTTTCTCATTTTTACTTCCCCAATGATGCTTCCTGTGATCATCATGATAAGAAACCACATGGACTGAAATTCTGGTCTTGGGTCTGATCCTAGGGAGCCCAATTTAGGACTTTGGACAGTGTACTAGCTACAAGGGATGATAGAGGAGACTAAAAAGCTCCCATATTTCTGGCTTTAGGAGACAGATTGATAGCAGCACCAGTTACTGAATACACACTGTCTTTCACTGCCTATGGGTGCTTTGTTCAGTAGATATCCTGCCCAGCCAAGTGCCAAAGAGGACATGAATGTTATTATCCGAACTCATCGTGAAGTTTTGAGCCTATGTAATAAAAGTTTGCATTGGCTTTAGTATCCTACTTTTGCTGGGCTGTTAACATCTCCCTGTGCATCTGTAAGACTTTGGCCACTCTTCACTTTTTCCCATTTGAGTCTGTATCATTGTCCTTTTCACATGTCACTAGGGTGTTTTCAAGTTCGGACTGCTACTGGCCTTCCCCATCTCTATCACCTACATTGTTGATGCTCTACTCTAGACACGTACTTGCTTCCTCAGCTTTGGCAGTTCAACACTGTGCTCTGGACCCCTGTTAACCTGCTCAGGGCTGCTGTTTGGTGCTTTGTTTGGTGCTTTCAGCGTGCATAAAGCCACAACTATTAAACATACCCATGAGATGACAAGGGGAAACTTCACGTGCTCAGTGTTATATTCTGTTATGAGAGTCACAGTAAAATTGCTGGGCTCCAAAGAGTGACCGTCTTAATAAAATCGATCCTTCAGGTTTATCTAGAGATCTTGTATCCTAGAGTACATATTTTATACCAAAGTGGCTGAGTTGGTTAAGTGTTCAGGTAATACCCATCAAAGTTTTCTTGCAACTTCTTCTCTACTCTAACACTCAGACCAAGTTATTATTTAGTTTATTATATTCAAATCTGTAGGATGGATTTTATTTTAGCACTTTGACTTTAGACTTTGTCCTTAAAATTGTGCTTTCTGTAGCTCCTCAAATTTCATGGCCATGAATATTCATGTCTTGTCCAATAATGAAGAGTTTCAAGTTCCTAATTCTGTTTTTATTAGGAAATCCTTAGGCTCCTATGTAAATTAAGTATAAATAGATGCTGAAAGATAAGAATATCATTTCATTCCTCCACTCATTAGGTATACTACAATTTTTTTTATTTGAACCAGCTAGAATATAATCTACCCTGCATCTTAGACACTTTGTTTTAAGTATGGTTCAATCTCATTTTTTGCTATGGAAGTATAAATGATTGTTATTTATGCTTATACATTTTTCAGAAAGTTAGACTATTTTATTGTATTGACTTCATGATTACTTGACTGAAGTTTATAAGCAAACAAATAAAAATCTAAAAACTATCTCTTGGAGCCTAGAGAAACTATGATGGTCAAAGAGTATGGTTACTTTGAAGCCAAGATGAAGAAAAGGGAAAAGCTGGAGACATATTAATTGTTAGGATAACTCCTATCTTGTTAATAATGAATTACAAATATACATAATTCATTTTTTAAAAACTTATTGAGAATTTCAAATGTATACAAAAATAGAAAAAGAATATAATGAATATCAGATATCCCTCACTCAGTTCCAACAATTATAATCATTACCATCTTTTTTCCTCTCTACACCAAACCACTTCTTATCTTTAATTTTTTTTGAAGCAGATCCTAGAAAGTATATCCCTTCTACTCTAAACATTACAGACTGTATTTTTTTAAAAACACAAAAATACTACTTTAAAACATAACAACTCCACTTCCACACCTGGAAAAAAGTAGTATTTTCTTAAAATCATAAAATGCATACTACTTATGTTTCCCAGATTATCCTATAGCACTCCACTAATTTTTTAAAGATTATTTGTTTATTTATTTGAGAGAGAGAGAGAGAGAGAGAGAGAGAGAGTGTGTGTGTGTGTGTGTGTGTGTGTGTACATGGGGGGAGGGGAGGAGCAGGGGTAGAGGGAGAAGCAGACTCCCCACTGAGCCGGGAGTCCCACACGGAGCTGGATCTGGTACTCTGAGATCATGACCTGAGCTGAAGGAAGATGCTTAACCTACTGAGCCACCCAGGCACCCCTGGACCCCACTAATTTTTAAATAATTAATTTGAAATGAACAAGAGTGTACATTGGGATTTATAAGTGTAATTATTAAACTGAATTTAATCTGTAGATTTTTACTAAAAAGATTCTTCTCTCTGCCTCTCTCTTTCTCTTGTTTTGAAGAAACATGATCTTTTGTCTAGATTTTGTTGATGATATCACCATTGTATTGTTGAAGAAGTTTATCTGTCCCTTGTGGTTTCCATAAATTAGCAGTTAGATCCAGAGGGCTGCTCATAGTCAGGTTCCTTTTTTTTAAGATTTTATTTATTTATTTGACAGAGATCATAAGTAGGCAGAGAGGCAGAAGCAGGCTCCCTGCTGAGCAGAGAGCCCAATGTGGGGCTTGATCCCAGGACCCTGAGATCATAACCTGAGACAAAGGCAGAGCCTTTAACCCACTGAGCCACCCAGGTGCCCCATTTTTTTTCACCCCAAGATGATTTAATAGTGTTATGTACTTTCATCAAAAGGTACATAAAGGTTTGGTTGCCTCACATTTATGGTGATCATTGTCTTGATTATTTTATTATGGGTTGCAATATAGTGATATTCTATCTTTTCTTCTTCATTTATTAGTTGGAATATTTCTGTAAAGGGAGCTCCTCTGCATTACCTATTTGATTACTTTGCAGTAGAGTCCAATTAATAAAAGGACATAAACACTTCAGTTTCTTTCCAAAGAAAACAATTTTCAAATTAATGAATTGTTCCCTAGTCTCTTCCACAGTTTACCAGCTGATTTTTTTTTTAAGGTTTTATTTTTATTTATTTCTGTTAGAGAGAGACAGAGCACGAGCACAGGCAGACAGAGAGGCAGGCAGAGGCAGAGGGAGAAGCAGGCTCCCTGCCGAGCAAGGAGCCCAATGTGGGACTCGATCCCAGGACGCCAGGATCATGACCTGAGCCGAAGGCAGCCGCTCAACCAACTGAGCCACCCAGGCGTCCCTACCAGCTGATTTTTTAAATTTATTTTGCTTCTCTTCTGGTATCACTATGAAGGTATGGATTTAAATATATTTTAATATAATTGATGTATTTCAGTCCTTTTTTGATATTATCCTTATTAATCCTCATATTTTTCCCATCTGTATCCAATGGAATTCTCCTCACATTGGTTCCTCGATCCTTTTTCACTTCTAGTCAAATTTAGTTTATTTCTAACTTTGTACAAAAATATATTACAGGCAACTCTTTTTTTTCTTGATTGAGAAAGCATCTTTTTAAAATTTAAATTAAATTAGCCAACATAACATATAGTACATCATTAGTATCAGATGTAGGGTTCAGTAATTCATCAGTTGCATATAACACCCAGTGCTCATCACATCACATGCCCTCCTTAATTCCTCTCACCCAGTTACCTGATCCACCTTGACCAGGCAACTCTTTAGGTGAGCATTTCAGTCTCATAAGACTTAGGTACTGGCGTCATTCACACAGCTTCTGGAACTCTGGAAGTCAAGTGGTCCAGCCCCTCAGCCCAGAAGTACAGTTAGAATTTGCCCTGATAGACATACTTGTTTTGTTTTGTTTTGTTTCAAAAAGCTATATTTATTCTATTTATTTTTTTTAAAGATTTTTTATTTATTTATTCAACAGAGAGATCACAAGTATGCAGAGAGGCAGGCAGAGAGATTCGGGGGGGAAGCAGGCTCACCGCTGAGCAGAGAGCCCGATGTGGGACTCGATCCCAGGACCCTGAGATCATGACCTGAGCCGAAGGCAGCGGCTTAACCCACTGAGCCACCCAGGCACCCCTATTTATTCTATTTAAAAGACTGTCTTGTTCTACTACTGTCCTTTTATCAAAAAAATTGTCATAATATAGTAATAACTTTCAGATTACTTGACAATACATTGGCAATCCTATCAGTCCCCTAAGTTCTTGGAAATACTACTGATCCATGAAATCCAAAATTCTGGGAACCACTGCCATGTAAAAGAATAATTTTGCAGGTTATTAGCAACTGTTAAATGGGAAAAAAAAAAAAACTTTTGCGGTCAAATGTTTGGGAAATGATACTACAGAATTTCACATGGTCATGTAAAATGAACTTTCATAGATCATATAGAACTTTGATTATAAATCACCAATGGTCATTCCTGTGATGTGGGAATAACTTCTCTTTCTGGAATATTTATTCATCTTAGATATTTACTTAGTGACTAACACTAGGAGTTAACAAGAAAGTGGTGAGGCAGCATATATTCCTTTTTATATTTGAACTATTACAAAAATCAAAACAGTAGTCCCTGATAATTTTTTATTGGTAAACACTCTCAAAATGTTTTGTGTAGAGAAAAAAGATAAGGGATTACACCTCATCCTAAATCTAAACAAATTTCCAATCTGGCCAGAGACTTTCCTTCTGAGAACCATGGATGCCTAGAGTTGGCATCATCACCTCTTTCATAACTATTGAGTGATCATATCTAAAGAATGTGATATGGGGCCCTAAACTCTCTGTTGGTTATTTAAATTGGTTCATTATTCAACTTATTTCAGGATAAAGAAGACAGAACCATATCCCTTGCAATCCATTACCATAATTTATTATTTTCCTTATTTATATTCCTTCCCATTTCTATTTTTTGTTTGTTTATTTTTTATTTCTTTTCTTTTTTAAATTTTTATTTCTTGTTTTCCTTTTCAGTGTTCCAGAATTCATTGTTTATGTACCACACCCAGTGCTCCATAAAATAAGTGCCCTCCATAATACCCACCACCAGGCTCACCCAACCTCCCACCCTGCTCCCTTCCAAAACCTTCAGTTTGTTTCTCAGAGTCCACAGTCTCTCATGGTTCATCGCCCCTCAGATTTCCCCCAACTCACTTCTCCTCTCCATCTCCCCATGTCCTCCATGTTATTCCTTATGCTCCACAAATAAGTGAAACCATGTGATAAAGGAATCTTTCTGCTTAACTTATTTCACTCAGCATAATCTCCTCCAGTCCCATCCATGTTGATACAAAAGTTGGGTATTCATCTTTTCTAATGGAGGGATAATACTCCATTGTATATATGGACCATATCTTCTTTATCCATTTGTCCATTGAAGGGCATCTTGGTTCTTTCCACAGTTTGGTGACTGTGGCCATTGCTGCTATGAACATTGGGGTACAGATGGCCCTTCTTTTCACTACATCTGTATCTTTGGGGTAAATACACAATAGTGCAATTGCAGGGTCATAGAGAAGCTCTATTTTTAATTTCTTAAGGAATCTCCACACTGTTTTCCAAAATGGTTGCACCAACTTGCATTCCCACCAACAGTGTAAGAGGGTTCCCCTTTCTCCACATCCTCTCCAACACTTGTTTACTATCTTGTTGATTTTGGCCATTCTAACTGGTGTAAGGTGGTATCTCAATGTGGTTTTGATTTGAATCTCCCTGATGGCCCATTTCTATATTCTTGTATGACTTCATTGATCTGTTTTGCATAAACTCTTTCATTTTTGACACAGTTCTTTAAAATATTTTATTTATTTATTTATTTATTTATGTATTTATTTATTTATTTATTGTAGGGAGAGAGAGAGAGAGAGATTGAGAGTGAGAGAGAGCAGGGGAGGAGCAGAGGGAGAGGGACGAGCAGACTCCATGCTGAGCACAGAGTTGGACATAGAGCTCGGTCCCATGAACCTGAGATCAAGACTTGAGCCAAAATCAAGAGTCAGACATTTAACCAACTAAGCCACCCAGGCGCCCCATTTTTGACAGTTTTGTTCTGAAATTCAAACTACTGTACAGACACATGCGTGTATTGATGTGTATGTAAAATGTGTTTTTATGTTTGTTTGTACATGGATATGAGCTCGGTCCAATAGAGTGGGCCAACTGTCTTTGACCTTCTAGGTTCTTTTTTTTTAATTTTTTTTTAAGATTTTATATATTTATTAGTTAGAGAGAGAGAGAGAGAGCAAGCACAGGCAGACAGAGAGGCAGGCGGAGGCAGAAGCAGGCTCCCTGCCAAGCAAGGAGCCCGATGTGGGACTCGATCCCAGGACGCTGAGATCATGACCTGAGCCGAAGGCAGCTGCTTAACCAACTGAGCCACCCAGGCGTCCTGACCTTCTAGGTTCTTAACACATGTTTTAAGGCTCCTGATTCTTCTTGCTGGTGGAAGGCGTTTTCAGATTGGTATAGACATGAAGGACAGGTTACATCTCAGATCATCACTACTTCTTTTTGATTGCCCCCCCATCTTACTCTAGTATCCTTCAGTGTATTGTGTAAAAGTTTCATTGGTTAGAATTCATTTTGACTTCAGTGCTCCTTTCCATGCTAACCTATCACAATGGAACTAATGCACTGGCTTGTGTTGTAGCCTTCAAGTACATTGAGCACAAAAAGTTAACTCTCCTTCATTATTAAGCCAAATCAGTTCATCTGTCCAAAAGACATGGTGGGGCACATTTTGCTTTAATAAAACAATCGCTTTACAAATACTTCAACCCTCCTATATGAGTGGACATGTATATTAACATATATATTTATCTATCTTACCTCTCCTTAATAATGTTTTTCTACCAAAAAAAATTCTCAAATTCCCTGTTTAAGGCATTTTACTTGATGGTTGTTTATAATGTCGTGCTTCTCAAACTTGAGAAATAAACAGGCTCACTTAAAAGGAATAAAAAATTCCTCCAGTCAAGCAATGCTGACAAATTTATTTTGTTACAGGTTACTTATATAAGCACAAATATAAAACAAAGAACATACATTTTATGGTTAAAAGACTTAAAAGATATATAACACCGAATAATATTTTGAAATTAAATGGAAGAGAAGTACAAATAAAGCGGTAGAATTCTAAAGTACAAGCTCAACGTGACTGCTGGTGTTGTTTTGGGTAAATTAAATGGCCTTTTGTAATGCGAATATAATACCAGCTTCAGTGATACAAGTTACTTTATTTACAACATGCCTTTTTTTCCTAAATGTATTGTGAAGGCTCAATTATTTCACTGCTTTTCTATATTAAAACCTTTGCAAAATCCTCCTGTATACAGATGGTCCCTGACTCACAGTGGCTCAACTTACAATTTTTCAACCTTACCATGGTGTAAAAGCTATACTCTTCCATAGAAACCATACTTCAAATTTTGAATTTGGACCTTTTCTTAGCGAGGCTAAGCTATGATGTTTAGGATGTCAGGTGTGGTAAATGCATTTTTTACTTAGAATGTTTTCAGCATACAGTGCGTTCATTGGAATGCAACCCCATCATAAGCTGAGGGAGGTTTTACAATATAACCATGTTCTTGCCGTATGGAGTCCAATGCTTTTGTGTCAGCTGCCTGCACCAGTTAGAAACGTACAGCATTCTATGCTGTTTTCATTATCCATCAAAAGCACAATTTATTAAGCTGAAGAAACTGCAGTTCCAATCTAAAAAACTGTTGTTCAGCTAAAATTATTACTGAGAGAGGAAAGTTGTGCCCTCAGAAGGGGAAAAGAATTTAATACAAGTGCAATATGTGTACAACTGGAAAGACTGTTCACGTTATCACCAGAAGAGGCTGGATGGAAAGTGCATGCTTTAACAGGCAAGGAAATTGGAGATGAGTATATACATGGGCCTGGAAATTACCCAGGAGTACTTGCTTAAAAGTGGTCGTTTAAGTCATTCCAAAAAACTCATAATAACTGCTTCAGATTTTTTTCAGAGATGAAGTCAGTAGTTACAGTGTTTCCTTTTTTCCGTTTTGTTAAAAAAAGAAAAACAGGTTTACTTTTTCATTATGCTTATTCAAATTTACAGAAAATTATAAACAACATGTTAATGTAAAGCTGTTATTTTAGCTAGTGTGATTATGGTATTAGTTCATTAATTAACATTTCATTAAATATTTAACAAAGGTAGATTTTCTATGACATAAGCATTGTCCTGAAATCTCTGCCTTCTCAGAATGTTCTAATATATTCATAATTACTTCATTTTAAACCTAAAACAAATGTATAATGCATTTTTGAAAACTAGTGTGGGAAGAGTTGCATATGGAAGTGAAATAGAATGAGTGAATCAAGTATACCAGAAAATGCCTTTGCTCAATGGGTATTCTACTATCCCATACCTCAGCCATGTTTAATCACAGCTGTTTCCTTAAGTGAGAAAAAAAGAAAGTAAATGCCTATATAGATAACAAAACAAGATCTTTAATGATCCTACAATCCAGGTCTGCAAATGCACTAGGGTAACCTAAGATGAAACAGAAAAACTGCCTATTCAGTAAAAGAAAAGATTGACATGGAGATACGGGGCCAAAGGTTAGGTTAGATATTTAGGAAAAAGACTGCCAAAATGGAGAAAAGATGATTGAGTCATAATCCTATCATTTCAAATGTGATCTATACATTCAAGACTCTCTGACTCTTGGTCCATGGGAAGCAAGGAAGCATGATCTAACATGGAAGCAAGCTCAAAACAATTAGGAAATGATGAACATGTTTCCTGAAGGAAGAATGTGATACTTCTAACTGGGAAATACATATAAGAGTCTGTTTCTTAATCTCATTACCATTCCAGAAATGGTCTGTTCTGCTAGGATTTTAGAGTAATCACTAATTGAATGCAACATGGATTGGAAAATAGTATTTTTAGAATATAATAGCACAAGGAGAAAAGTAAACTACCTTGCTACTTGCTAGCAGTAGACAAGTGACCCATGGTATGTTTCAGTAAAACAACCAGGGAAGCTAATGTCTTGCTGTTGTTCTTGGAACATTGTTTCTAGCCCTTAGCTAATCCTGCTGCAAGAGGCAAAGCTGGTTCTGTTTATTCAACAAAGCAGTACTTATTAAAACCAAATATGTGCCAGAAGGAAAAGACTAATAGATGATTTGGCTATGGCTTCTCCTAGAGAGGGAATTCTGGAATCCTGAAAAGCCATATGACCTTAACATACTTTGATTAACTTTGACATGACCAAACCAATCACATCAACCAAACAAAGCACAGCAGAGCCCAAGCTGGATGAGATTACGGATCTAGCTGGAACACCAGAATGTAGTTATTAAAAGCTGGGCTCTAAGGCCAAACTGGCTGCATTCAAATCATGTGCCTTCTACTTTATGTACTACATATTCTCAGGCAGGTTATTCAGCTTCTGTGTGTCTCAATTTACTCATCTGAATAAAGGGGATTTTTAATAGCATGAACCTCATAGGTTAGTTTTGCAGATTAAATGTGTTGATTCGAACTGTGTCTGGCATATTACTCTAAATTTGTATCTCAGTAATATACTTTCTCTCTTTATATGTAAGGAAAAAAACAAAATTCATTAAACATATTTGGAAGAGCTTGGTAAGAGTACTGTATTGTTCATTAATTGTGCTGCTTTTTGACACATTAAAAAAAAAACACCTCTGCACCCCACCAAAAAAAAATCTCCTGTATATTTTACAAGTTTTATCCATTTGTAGTATCTTAAAAAATGTTTAATTATTTTAAATAGCAGGTTTTTAATAATGTACTTTGAAACTGTAATAATATAAATTCTGGTTTAAAAAGAGTTTAAGTGACATATAGAAGTTAACTGAATGAGGTAACAAGGTAACCAGTAAGATCCCTTCTCTGAAAATGATTCCCCTCTAGGTTGAATTCATATGTTACAAATGTGAAGAAAAGAAGGAAAGTAGGAAATATCTTCTACCTGTTCTTGTAAATATTAATTGCATGGATGAAGGTTTTCCTTAAAAAAATCTAATGTTCCTTAAGTTGACTTGAGGGGTCAAAGTAGATCTTTTTCTCAGGAGAAAAGATTGCTAGATAATTTGCAAATAAAGTAAGTTGAGGGATAGTTAGGGCAATTGACAGTTCTCATGTAGATCAAGCAGTAGGAAGAGTTTGTGTTAAGATATTAACATCTGTGTTACAATGTAAGTTAGCAGGAGTCCTTGCAGGACCTGGAAATCCAGAGATTTTCAGTACAGAGAGGGTTTTTCTGAGAACTTAAGGGAAATACAATTTAAAACAGTGATTGATATGCACTGAGTTTACTGAAGAAAGAATTTATCTTTATCCTTGCTCTTTGGTTTTCTTTAACTCCTGTTACATATTGTCTTCTTATTGATCTTTAGTAAGCTTTGTTATTGAAGCATAACATAAATCAGAAAAGTGGATATGCCATAAGTAAAAATAACCACCACTAGGATCAAGAAACAGGAATTAATATAGGAGATATTTACTGTACTCTCTTCTTACACTGAAAATCTAAGTTCCTAATGACATTAATGTAATTACGTATTTGGCTTATCCTACTTTATGTAATATTCCAAGATAACAGGTCTTGAGTTATTTTTCTAAAACAAAGTTAGTAATTAGAGATTAATAATGATTTCTGCATTTATTTTATTATTATATGTTTATAGACATTGGCTCCCCTCCTCCCCCCATTGAAGATCAGGCTGCTCTCAATTACCTATCTAAAGATGGCCTTTCTCTGCAGCTGTGTATTTCTTATCCCATCTGGAGCCCCTGCCATCAGACATTATGTCTGCTGTATTTTTTCTGCTGTGGCAAATCAGTTTTCTTTTTGAACTGCTTGTTCCTAGCCTTCATTGCTGATGTGGATCTTTCATTTATTCTTCATTTTAGGCTGTGCTCTGGCTCTAAAAATGGTTTCTCACTGGCTCTCTGCTTTCATTTCTTTTCTCCTCTATTCTTAGGCTTTTAATTCACAGTATCTTCCAGAGTTCCTGATGAAAGAATCAGGACTCAACAGAGTCATGAGACTATTACAATAGGTGGTAGTGTTCCTTTTGTCCTACTGGTTAATAGAGCTGACTCTGGAATCAAACAGACCAAGGCTTCTATGTACAAGGTTGACCGTGAACTAAACCTTTCTTTCTACATACCTAGGTCAAAAGTTTCCAATACATGTTAGTTATTATAACATTTCTTCTGTATGAATGCACCATGAAGATGTTGACTATCTACTTGGTTTAACGCTGTGTACCAAGTGCCTGCACATATTAAGCACTGAAATGTTTGTTTAATGAATGAAGATAAATTTTATTAGGGAAGACATAGTTTCTTAAATTAACATTCCCCTTTCTTCCCCCCAAAAGTAATAAATATATGCTGGAGGCAACTTAACATATTGGTTTAAAAAAATGGAAGATAGTAGTAGTTCATGGTGACTCTAATATTATGATACAGGTACAAAAATAGAAAGGATGAAATATAACATGGTAATAGAAGTGATGCCTGAACACCCTCTTTGTTGACACTAAGAGTATTTTCACCAGACCAAAGTCATGGTCTTCACCTTTGGGAAACCTAAATTAAATGAGATGTTGAAAAACTAGAGCCTGTACAGAAGCCCCTGAGAATTTTAGGGGGTATTAGCTGTCCTCAAATATTCAAAGAGCTGTTCAGTGGAAAAGGGATGAAGTATATTATTACCAGGTTGAGTAGAAAAGAAGGGCAGGTGGGAATGCAAGTTGGTGCAACCACTCTGGAAAACAGCATGGAGGTTCCTCAAAAAATTGAAAATAGAGCTACCTTATGACCCAGCGATTGCACTACTGGGTATTTACCCTAAAGAAACAAACGTAGTGATCCGAAGGGGCACGTGCACCCGAATGTTTACAGCAGCAGTGTCCACAATAGCCAAGTTATGGAAAGAACCTAGATGTCCATCAACAGATGAATGGATAAAGAAGAAGTGGTATATATATACAATGGAATACTATGCAGCCATCAAAAGAAATGAAATCTTGCCATTTGCGACGACATGGATGGAACTAGAGCGTATTATGCTTAGCGAAATAAGTCAATCGGAGAAAGACAACTGTCATATGATCTCCCTGATAGGAGGAAGTGGAGATGCAACGGGGGTGGGGGTTAAGGGGGTAGGAAAAGAATAAATGAAACAAGATGGGATCAGGAGGGAGACAAACCAAAAAAGACTCTTAATGTCATAAAACAAACTGAGGGGGGTGGGGCAGAGTGGGGTTGGGAGAGGGTGGTGGGGTTACATCATATGTTTAAATAAAAATAAAAAATTTAAAAATAAAGAAAATAAAACAGGACAATAAAAAAAAAAAGAAAAGAAAAGAAGGGCAGACCTGCAACCACTCATATTTACTCCAATTGACATCATCGCAGAAACACTAATTGAGACCTCACTGTGCTGGAGCAGGGGGGCATCACATAAACAAGGACCAGTCATGAGTTCCAGTTCACAGCTGTGAGGAGAGGACATGGCCCTCCTAGAGCTTGGCCATCTGCCTCACTGAATTACAGCTCAGAATCCAGATGTGCCTACACAATAATTTAAAGCTCCCTATTACTAACCTTGAGTTAAAGGTGAATAAAATTTTCTATTTTTCTAGTTTAAACATTTAGCTGCATTTTGGTTAGGGAATTCTCTAAAGGGTCAGTGGCTCCTGAAGGAAGAAAAGTATCCTTCTTAATATATTCCAAGTAGAATCTACATGTTCTTTCCAACTGCTGTATCCCCTTCCCCTGTGAGTTAATTCTTCAAATGGGAGACCATAAGATGCAGAGGAGGCCTCATCAGCAGACCCAGACCTGAAGATGAGAGTGGGGAGTGGCCCTAGAACAACTGTAGGTGCCACTTCAGGGGCAGTGGGAGTGGAGGTCAAACAAACAAACAAACAAACAGATATGGTAACAGTTAAATATGGCCTGGTATGCCTGGGTGGCACAGTTGGTTAAGTGACAGATTCCTGGTTTTGGCTCAGGTCCTGATCTCAGGGTTGCAGGATGGAGCTTCAGGCTCCATGCTGGGCACGGAGCTTGCTTAAGATTCTCTCTCCCTCTGCCTTTGCCCATCTACCCTTCAGATAAATAAATCTTTAAACAAATAATAACTAAATAAGGCCAAAGATAGAAAAAGCTTCATCTGGAAGTAAGTTTTCCTTCACTGGGGTGTGGGATAGGGGTTTAACATCTATTTAAGGAAGCTATGAAGAGGTTTGGGGCACAGAAGAGGAGCTGGAAAACATCAGCAATTTGTATACTATTCTCACTTGTGCCTTGGTGGTTCCTAGGGGTGTTTCTGGGATAAGAATGGAATCTGGATGCCTACCAACCCCCACCACCACCATCATCATTCCTTTCGCTGACTATGCTCACTCTTCATGTTTCATGTTGGACTCTGTGTCACAGTGAATTTGAACAAACACTTTCTTTTTAACCCTGAGATCCTTGGCTCCTGTGTACTTTTCATTGGTACTTGGAGCAATTTTATTGGTATTTTTTTAAACTGATTGAATGTGTTGGGGTGACAGGTTCCTGTCTTATAGGACATGCTTCTCTATCAGGAGTCCACACAGCACTTGAACTCCAAAGATATTTTATTAATATATTTCTTGACATATTAAAACTATGTTAACTTGATCCATTTCTAGCATGTTGCACAGTCGAGTTAGCAAATAACAAAATGAGAAAATGATGATAAATGGGTAGACATACTAACATGCCTTTGTATACAGCAAACAGTAAGAAACAGATGGGACAGTCTGAGTAACGCACTGACAAGAATTTCTGCAGCCAATTGGTGCTGCACCTGTTAACCTGGAAGGAGATTAATGTAGGGAAGAGCTACAGTCTTTCTATATTTCTTTTCTCAAAAAAAGATGTTTTATTACATCCATCGTAACTTCTCCTGGGCAATAAATTCAAGTTACAGCCTCTTTCTTGTTTCCACATGTGCCTTTTCCCACAATAGCATATTGTCTTTGAAAATTACATCTAATTTGATCATCTGGACTCTTCCATCAAGGCAGGATAAAACTGGTTTTCTTAAATTCTATCCTAGTTTATTAGGTTTAATCATCTCTAGTGAATGTTTCTATACCAATTTGCTCTTGTTTATCCTTTGTTTTCTCCTCTCAAATTCTTTGTGAAGGGTGTCTAGCAACGTCTTCCTTAATGCCCTAACCTATTTAAAATCCTTGATTTTAACACTTTTAGTTAAATGCTGATTATATACATCACTGATAATCTTTTATAGCTAACTGATATTAAATATTTATGCTAATTTTAAAGCCCTATGCTTTCTTTTTTTTCTTTTTAAAAAGATCTTATTTATTTATTTTTCAGAGAGAGCATAAGCAGGGGGATCGGCAGGCAGAGTAGGCAGAGGGGGAAACAAGCTCCCAGCTGAACAAGTAGCAGGATGTGGGACTTGATCCCAGGACCCTGGGATCATCATCTCAGCTGAAGGCAGACGCTTAACTGACTGAACCACCCAGGCATCCCCAAAACTCTATACTTGCATTGCTGTTGTACAGATGAGCAAAATCCCTAAGCACTATACTGTACATATATGACTGGCTTGGTAGTTCTTTGCTGAATGAATAGAAAATATAAAAGTGGATAGTTTTGCTTCTTAGACATCTTATCTATCTTTTCTGATGCTCCTTTTGCATTAGGTATTAGTTCATTTATGCTACTTTTAAAAGTAGAAAATAGGGGGCGCCTGGGTGGCTCAGTGGGTTAAAGCCTCTGCCCTCGGCTCAGGTCATGATCTCAGGGTCCTGGGATCGAGTCCCACATCGGGCTCTCTGCTCAGCGGGGAGCCTGCTTCCTCCTCTCTCTCTGCCGGCCTCTCTGCCTACTTGTGATCTCTGTCTGTCAAATAAATAAATAAAATCTTTTAAAAAAAAGTAGAAAATAGACTTGCATCTTTGGCCTGTAGAAATGACCTTGTAGTCCAAAACACTTTTTATACTTTAAGTTAAATTTGAATTTGAATACTAATGTAATAATGTGAACTTCCAAAATTCTCAAAAAGCTCATCAATCTGAATTTTGACCTCAGGTAATAAATGAGCACTAAGTGCAAAGGAAAACAGGTGAATTCATTTATAAAACTTTATTTTCAAACTTCTACATTTTGGGAAATAAGTGGCAAATGGATTTCCAATATATGGAGCATGAAACAGTGGGGAAATGTATTATGGGTTGTGAAAGAGATTCTGGCCTCCCATGAGACTGAGACTTTTGGAATCAATGTGTGATCAAATTGATCTGAACTTTATCTCTGATGCTGGAAGCATGTGGTGGCCTGTGATTGCTCTGAAGGAAGTTAAAGAAAGAGGACAAATGCAGGCATTCACAAGCGGTTGGAGAGTTACCCCTTCTTCATTTAGGGGAAAGGGTATTACTGAGAATCCAGACTGAGAAAACACCCCATCAACAGTAAAGTGGCTTGGGAAAATGTTCTATCATAGCACATCTTGAAGTTTCTACTTAAGGCTATTCTACATGAATATTTGAAAAGAGGAGATGTCAAATATAAAAGCGCAAGAGTCCCTGAGGATTTAGTACCTTTATTTGCGTTAAGGTTTCTCATAAATAATTCTATTTTGGAAAATGGGTTAAAAGGCAGCTGCTCAGCCTTCTGGTATATATGTAATAAATGTGACTCTTTTTAATATTGAAGTTACCCTTAGGATACTAAGTGCATTTATTTTAAAGAAATATAAAAATATAATGAATAAAATATTTCAGGTACCTTAGATCATTGCAAATTAGTCATCAAGTCTCTCTGAGTTTTTCTTGGATTATATGAATAATGCCTTGGGATAGAGTGAAACTCACCAAAGTATGTTTCTGAGAACTAGGCATGGAAAAGGTTTCAGAAAGGAGAAACCCATGGGAAGGAGTTTGCTACTGTCACGTAATTCATCTTAACAGAAGAAAAGCTGATTTTCAGTCAGTTTCAGGTAATGGAAGATGTCAGAATTCTATGTGTGTGTGTGTGTGAGTGTGTGTGTGTGTGTGTGTGTGTGTGTGTGTGTTCAATAGCCCACTTAACCTGCTAGAGAACACCCAAGGAATAACAAGTGAATCATAAGGTAGAGTGACATTCAAGTGCACTTGTTTTCTTCAATATTGATATTGTTTCCCTTGAAATTATATGTCTGGAAAAGCTTGTCTTTTAAAGCAGTCTGTTAGGGTCAGAAAAAATAAATAATGGTGTCAAACATGAAGTTAGATTGCCTCACCGAGATTTCAGGAACTTCTGTGCTGAGAAAATGTGACTTGAAGGAAATCTGCTGCTTTGTTTCCTCAGAATGAAGGTGGGGTCTAATCAGATGTCCAAATGCTCACAGTAGTTTACCCCATGACCTGTCCACTGAATATTGCTGACGGTATAGGAATTCTTTAAAATAAAAAGACTGAGCCTGTTGGTTAAGCAGCTGCCTTCAGCTCAGGTCATGATCCTGGAGTCCCGGGATCGAGTCCCGCATCAGGCTCCCAGCTCCATGGGGAGTCTGCTTCTCCCTCTGACCTTCTCCCCTCTCATGCTCTCTCTCACTCTCTCTCTCTGAAATAAATAAAATATAAAAAAAAAAAAAGACTGAGCCTCTCTGGACTGATAGTTTTCTCAGTTTATGGGGTGTGTGATGATTTTGTAAAGTGGAAAATAGTTGGTGGTGGGAGCTTGATAATCCTGGAAGGTAACTTTAGGAAGTTCAGTCAGCCAAGTACCATCTGCAAATTGGACAGAATTCAGTGGACAACAACAAACTCAATTGTCTGTCTAACCCCTTTGTGTTCCCAGGGCTTAGTTTATAGTGCATGGTTCATAAAAGGCCTATAAATGATTACTGAATGAATGAATAAGTGAAAGAATGCACAGATGAATGTGCCTCTGGGATTTCAAGATACTTTTGTGTCCATGCAACCCATATAGCTATCTCCTATCCTTCCAAATTTGTAAAAAGGAGATTTATGTATTTGTTTATTTCCTATAGTGTCTCATCCTCGAAAGCTAGAGCAGATAATTCTAATGAATAGAAAGTATGGCGAATGAAGATTCATGAGACTAAGGACAAATAATATAAATGCTCTAAATTCTCACCTGCAAATAGGGCTTTATTTTTTTTTTTATTTTTTAAAGATTTTATTTATTTGTCACAGAGGAAGAGAGGGAGAGCAAGGAAGAGCAAGCAAGGAGAGCATCAGGCAGAGAGAGAAGCATGCTCTCCACTGAGCAGGGAGTCCTAAAACAGGATTAGGAGCTGTGCTGAAGGCAGCTGCCCAACCCACTGAGCCATGCAGGTGCCCCAAATGGGTCTTTAATACTTGCTTTTCCTGTTTATGATGTTCCCAGAGTGTGCTGCTCAAGGATATGTCCCCACACAATATATGGCCATATCCAATGTCTTTCTCCCCTTGCACAGTGCAAACATGATGATCTCCTTAAACATACAGGTTTGTGCTGTGCACAAGGATTGTTCACCAAATTCCACCTTTGCTACTTATTAGCTCTATAATGGTTGCTCCTCTATAAAATGGAGTTCATATAATGCCTATTTCCATAAGAATTAAGTACCTAATACATGCAAAGTGCCTGGAACAGTGTCCCAACTGTACATCCTACTCTGTTAGCACCACCAGCCCATCTGTAATACCTCCTGTGCTCCACCATATTTATACCTCCACATCTTTGCACAGGCTGTTTCCTCAGCCTACAACACCTTCTTGTTGCCCTGACAAACTCTTGTCTACCTCTCAGACTACCAAATGGTATGGTCATAGTCCACACCTTGTGCATTAAGTAACTAATATAGGAAGCCTTGCTTTCTAAATATAAGGAGTGATTTCTCCATGCTAGTCGATGGCATGCCATACCACATCCTCTGCTTTCGGTTAGATCTCCCCTAATGGAAGCTTTTGGGCCATTTGACAAAGTGATCTCCCTGTTGTAAACTGTGCCAAGCCTTTCTTTCAGGAACATATTCAACAAGGGTGGGTTTTTTTTTTATTGCTTTTGAATTTGCAGTTATGCTGATTTTTTTAACCTCTTTGGGAAGCAGTGGAGACTAATACAAATTCATTTCAGTCTGTTAAGAATACATTATAATCATCACTGTTCACAGAAAATGCTTCTTTACTCTTTACCATTGTGTTCCACATCCTAAGGATTTTCTTCAATGTAGAACATAAACTGAAATGGACAATATTTTGAATGTAAAGGAGAAATGGGAGAGAGTAACATAATGGTGGCATGATGGGGGATGAAACTCTTGGAGAACCTTAGAAAGATGCATTAAGAAAAGAACAAAGCATCCTTGGGTAGTTTACTGCTTCCCAGTAATTTTCTACCTCACATTGAGGCAAACTTGGGTGCTGCCAGATTTTCTGGAGGAATCAAAAATATCCATCCGTCTGTCTATCCATTTATCTTCCTATCAGTTGTCTGTCAGTGTGTGTGTATGTTTCTGTCTGTATTTAGGTAGTTTATTGAAACAATGGAGGAGCATCACGACTTCAAAACTATTGTTTTACTTTGGGGCACCTGTGTGGCTCAGTTGAATAAGAATCTGACTCTTGATTTAAGCTCAGGTCATGATATCAGGGTCTTGAGATGGAGTGCTTAGCAGAGCTCCACACTGAGTGTGGAGCCTGTGAAGATTCTCTTTCTCCCTCTCCCTTTACTCCTCCCCATCCCCCCGAGCACATGCCCTCTCTCTCTCTCAAAAACCAAACCAAACCGAACCAACTAGTGTTTTATTTCATGTATACTTTGTTTCTAAATTCCAAAGAAAAGAAATAGATGATGGCATTTTCAGTTCCATTTAGTTTTACTCAGTTTGTTAATTCGAGACATTATAGAAAGATTTAAAATGGTTCAACTTAAAACACTTTTTTAACATAGTTCATTTGATGAGCACACTGACCTGGTTTAATGAAAAGGACCCATGTTTTTGATTTGTTAAATATGTCGATAAAACTTTTTTTTAAGATTTTTATTTATTTATTTGACAGACAGAGATCACAAGTAGGCAGAGAGAGAGAGAGAAGCAGGCTCCCCGCTGAGCAGAGAGCCCGATGTGGGGCTCGATCCCAGGACCCTGGGATCATGACCTGAGCCGAAGGCAGAGGCTTTAACCCACTGAGCCACCCAGGTGCCCCTGTAGATAAAACTTTTTTTCAGCTATTTTAAAATGAGGAAATTTTGAACAACCTCCTTGATTTTTAATTGTGTCCCTCTAAAATTAATTGTGACTAGTTGCCAAGGCTGTTTTGATGCATGATGTGCTGTTAAGTAAAGGTCTTTTGAAAATGTAAAGTACCACATAAATATTGTTGTGCTTAACATTGTTCTAAACATAGTTTTTGGAAAATAGTGAAGTAATTGTCCCCACATTCCCATCCCACATTCCCATCCCATATATCTTGCATTGTTGCTTAAACTTGGTCAAGTTATTTAAATATTTTCAACTTCACTTGCTTCTCCAGAATAAAAGACTCTATTTGGCTCTTTCCTTAGAATTTTGAGATATGGAACCTCTCTAGCAACTGAAATACTCCCTGCTGATGCATTTATTTTTTTTTTTAAGATTTTATTTATTTATTTATTTGACAGAGATCACAAGTAGGCAAAGGGGTGGGGGGAGCAAGCTCCCTGCTGAGCAGAGAGCCCAATGAGGGGCTCGATCCCAGGACCCTGAGATCATGACCTGAGCCGAAGGCAGAGGCTCGACGCACTGAGCCACCCAGGTGCCCTCCCTGCTGATGCATTTAATAGAAGTACCACAAATAATATTAAGAAGGTAGAAAGACAACAGACATGTGGAAGCAACCTCCTATATTCTATATTTCATACTCTTGATTGGATGATCCAAGCTAAAGCTCTTCTATAATGCTCAGGTGAAAGAAATGTCAGTTCTCTTTATTTTTTTAAATCAAACTGAATATATTGCTAAAGCCCCACTTATCAGGGCAGATATACATACAACCTGTTAGATTTTGGGCTATCGCATCCCTTCTTGGGAGTTTCATAAGAATCTGGTAGACCTGAGTGGCATCTAGAGAACAGGGAAAGAACCACTCTAGCTGTTAATCCAACACTGTCTATGCATTTTGAGTAATTCAAAGGAGAAGGAGAAGCTACTCTCTCACTCTCTACTAGACCAAAGTAAAGGGATTCTTTTCCATTGGGTATTCTCAAGGAAAAGAGGGATTTTAATGACCAGTATGTTCTCTTGCTCTTTTGTTTTCTGTTGTTTTTTGAGTGAGGTTTCATGGTTTCCTTAAAATGACAACTGTAATGGGAACATTTCTGAAAGATCTCTTAGCAGAACAATAGCTAACTAGTTGTGTGTTTTTGTACAACCAGATTTAGGATAGAGTTTCATAACTGGTAAAATGAGGGAGACAAATTACATTGCACATTTCCATGAATCTGTTACAACTACAACAGTTTAGGAATCTGTTTTTCCTTTAAAACATCTTTCTGAAGAAGTGGTTTGGCTCTCCCCCTCCTCTCATGTCTTTGTACACTCCCCTACTCCTCCCCCTTAACTGAATACCCTCATTAGATGCCTGGGCAAAATGTTTCATTGCTGAAATTATAATATTTCAACAGTTTACATTATCTTAATTTTCTAATTTCCCAGGGCACTTTGAAATGTTAGGATAAAATGAAAAATATATGACTTCCCCCTATGAAAAGTTAATTAACAATTGGTTTTATTCTTTGAAAAACAGTTTCATGACTAAATTATTACTAGGTACTGTTTTTGGTTTGTTCACTTTTTCTCAGATGGTTAAAAATGGTAAATGAGATCATCTTTGGTCTAATGCTGCATTAGACTATTTCTTGGCAACCCAGGTACAAAGTGTTTTCATTTTTTGGTGATTATTGTTGTTTAATTTGTGATTCTATGAATGAATAAATGCAATTTGCATTACTTCCATTAAGAGCCATTAAGAAGGAAACCAGCTTCGAATAATGTCATGAGGCCAGTTTAAAATAGAGAGGTCTATTTTTATAGTAGTAAAATAAGGAGAAAAAAAATGAATGAGTAAAATTTGATTTTTGAGTTGTTTTTTTTTTTTTAATCTTGAGTTAGGCTGAAGGCCAGATTTGTAATTGATTCATGTATATGATTTCTAAAATTTGCTTGAGAAAATCTGGATGGATGTCTCAAAAGGCAATTAAAGATTTGCAGTTGAAAAATTATCCTTCTTTATAAATATTGGTGACTATATTGGTTTCCCAGCCTGGGGATATGCTGGACAATATATAGATAGCTCCAGTTCCAGGCAAAATTAAATTCATGTTTTTCAAAGATACTGGGATTACCTCGTTTACCAATTTGTTACTAATCTTTTAAAACAGCAGCATTTGTAAAATATATAAACCTTAAATTTTAAGCTTAGAAACATCCTTTCCTATTCTAAGAAGTCTACTGTTCCTCTACCTTTGCTGCAACAATTTTGTGTTTCAAAGTACCTGCAAGAATTAATTATAATGTGGTAAAACCAGCAAGCCATTTAAAACAAATAGGAAATGCCAATTAGTAGATCATGTGGCACAATTCTTAGATAATGTAAAAAACTTATACTCAATTTGTGTTTGTATATTTACCCACTTAGAACAAACAACAAGGGGTGCCTGGGTGGCTCAGTGGGTTAAGCCTCTGCCTTCAGCTCAAGTCATGATTCCAGGGTCCTGGGATCGAGGCCCGCATCAGGCTCTCTGCTCAGTAGGGAGGCTGCCTCTCCTTCTCTCTCTGCCTGCCTCTTTGCCTACTTGTGATATCTCTCTGTCAAATAAATGAATAAAATCTTGAAAAAAAAAAGAGCAAACAAGACATTAGCAACTTTTTAAATGGTATAAAATGAATTATTTCTACTTTTGTTAACAGTAATTTTGATAGTTTTCAGTAAATATATATTGCTTTTTAAAAAAGAAAAAATAGTGTTATATCTGAAGTTATTTTAAAAGTAGGCTATTCAGAAATTAATGAAATAAGGAAACCACACATTAAAATTCCAAGGATAAGAACAAAGCTGTAACCAAAGAAAATTCATAGCCTTCACTGCTGTTATATTCAAGGTAAAAGGGAAAATGAGATAACTAAGCATTTGATTTTATAAGAAATTAAAAGGCAGTAGAAGAAATATATTCAGAAATATTTTATAAACAAATGCTTTCAAACATCCAAACCTGAATTCTCATCTGTCTTAAAATTTAAAAATAACAATAACAGCTTTAAAACTTTTATATTTATGTTCTAAAGCCCACATAGCCTTGATCCTGAACTTTGTGGGAAAAAAATAGCACTTTGAAAACTAGAAACCAGTCTCAGGAATACAAGTATTAAAATTCTATAAAATAGAGCAAATCATATCAACAATAGACTACTTAATTACTCTACATAAATGGATTTATCTTAAGGAAACAGATATGCTTAACATGAGATTCTTTCTACATCCTTCAATATATGTAAGACTCAGAAGAAAAAAGTAACAATTTTTTATAGATTTTGAAAAAGTGTTGATAAAATAAAATTTTAAAAAAATCTGTGCTTAATTCAAGAGGAGAAACAAACTTTTAGAAATGTAAGAATCCATGACAGTTGATAAACATGACAGGTATTATCTATCAAAACAACAGTGGGGTGTCTGGGTAGCTTAGTCTGTTAAATAGCTGCCTTCAGCTCAGGTCCTGACCTCAAGATCCTGGGATCCAGGCCCTTATTGGCTCCTTGCTCAGTGGGCAGTCTGCTTCTCCCTCTTCCTCTGTTGCTCCCCCTGCTTCTGCTCTCTCACTCACACCTTCTCTCTCTCAAATAAATGAATAATATCTAAAAAAAAAAAAAAACAGGTCCTTCCTTATAAAAACAAAAACAAAAAAAACACCAAACTCCATAATCACTGTTGAAATATTGGAATTATCTCCTCCATTAAAATCAGAAACACAGCTAGAATCCTGATCAAATGCTCTTTTTCAATACTGTTCTGGATACTCTAGCCAAAGAAATATGTCAAGTGGAAGAAATGAGAGGTATAAATATTGGAAAATATGGGAGGCCTGGGTGGCTCAGTTGGTTAAGCAGCTGCCTTCGGCTCAGGTCATGATCCCAGCATCCTGGGATCGAGTCCCACATCGGGCTCCTTGCTCGGCGGTGAGCCTGCTTCTCCCTCTGCCTCTGCCTGCCACTCTGTCTGCCTGTGCTCTCTCTCTCTCTAACAAATAAATAAATAAAATCTTTTAAAAAAATAAAATAAATAAATAAATAAATATTGGAAAATAAATCAAATTATTCATATTAGAAGATGTTATTGTCCAATTGGACCTAGGTAAATCAACAATATCAGTCGTATAACTGATAAAGAAAAAAACCCTAGGGGGTGCCTGAGTGGCTCAGTTGGTTAAGCATCTGCCTTCAGCTCAGGTCATGATCCCAGTGTCCTGGGTTCTAGTTCCACTTTGGGCTCCCTGCCCAGCAGGGAGCCTGCTTCTCCCTCACCTCCCTGTTTCTGCTCCCTCTCACTATCTCTGTTGTTATCTCTGTCTCTCTCTTTCAAAAAAAATCTTAAAAAAGGAAAAAAAAACTAGAAATTATTAGATATTAATTGTTTGCAAGCTATGCTACATCCTAATATCTCTTCAGACAACTTATTAGAAATCAAAGCTCTCATTCTCCACAGTCAAGGTTCAAAATGTGAAATTATAAATTTATTTAGCATGGTATTTGAGGATATACAAACTACTGAAAAACATAAAAGGATATCTGGATACATGGACAGATGTATCTAGTATTTCTTGATGAGAAGTTTACTATTTTGGACATATAACTTCTTTCTAATTAGCCTAAAATGTAATAGAAACACATCAAAATTAAGTTGGAGAGGGGTCTGGGAGGGCTTTGGGTTTGATAGAAATTAGTCTAAATTTCATCTGGCAGCAATATAGATGAGACTTAATTAGAAAATACTAAAAAAAACCTTGAAAGGTCATTAGCCTATTTACATATTAAAATGTATAATAAAACTCCTACTAAAAGAATGTACAAATAGATTAGTGAAAGGAAAGAAAAAGTCTCCAAGTATACTCAAGTATATGTAATAAAAATGACATTTCAAATCAGTGGATGGAGATGGATTATGAAAGAAGCGGTTTTGGTAATCATATAAAAAGTCAGAACCCTGTTTCACATAGTGCAATAAATTAAATTCCAGCTAGATAAAATATTCAAATATAAATATACTTAAAAATCCCAAAGAACAGAAGAACAATAAGTAAATATCTCTACAATGAGAGGATGGAAAATACTTCTCTCGAAGTGAAAACAAAATCAAACTTTTAAGTGGAAAGCACATTCTTTTTCATTTGTGCATTGGAAGTGAATCTTAACAAACCAATTAAGAAAGAAAACACACTACCTAATTTTAAAAATATATGGAGGAAAGAATTGATATAAAATTCAAAAGCATGTACAAGAAGTTTGACTTTCATTGTAATCAAATAAACAAAAATAAAATTAGTCTTTTTTACCTTGTACAGTCACAGGAAACTGACTTGGTGTACTTCAGGAGAGCAATTTTTTAATATCCATCAGAATCTTTAGCATTGTGTATTCACTTGACTGAGCAGTTGCATTTCTAGAAAATTATCCAAAGAAGGGGCCCCTGGTAGTTCATTTGGTTAAGCATCTGCCTTGAGCTCAGGTCATGGTCCCAGGGTCCTAAGATGGAGCCCTATGTCTGGCTCCCTGCTCAGCAGGGAGTCTGCTTCTTCCTCTCCTTCTGCTCCTACCCATGCTTGTGCTCTCTCTTTCTCAAATCAATAAATAAAATATTTTTTTAAAAAATAGTAAAAAAAAAAATATTCAAAGAAATATTAAGTCTGTGTGCAAAGATTGAGTTATACTAGCATTTGTTCATTGTTTTTACAATGAAAAATGAAGGCAACACAAGTACTCATAAGTAGGGGATGTTTCAAAAAAAGGCAGTATATAGATAAGGAAAAATTTTAAAGTAAACTTTTAGAAGCAATTGCACTGATTTTAGAGGTATTCTAAATACATAAATAAAAAAAAAACTATAATACATGGTCTGTATTCATATAATGCTATGGTAGGGTCTCATTTATATGTCAGTATGTATCAACATGTAAGTCTTTGTTATTTCTTGGATTTGGATTCATACGTAATTTTAATTGTCATTTTTGCTTATCAGGAATCTCAAAAATGTTCATGATGAATATCAATAAATGAGAAATTGTTTGAAGCACTGTTTTCAATTTAATTAAATTTATTTATTTTAAAGATTTATTTATTTATGACACTGAGAGATAGCAAGAGAGGGAACACAAGCACAGGGGAGATGGTGAGGGAGAAGCAGGCTCCCTGCTGAGCAGGGAGCCCAATATGAGGCTTGATCCCAGGATGTTGGGATCATGACAAGAGCCAAGGCAGATGATTAATAAATGAGCCACCCATGTGCCCCCTGTTTTTAATTTTAATCAAATCATCTATCTATGATAAAGAATACTTTTCATTTCACAAGTTCTTTTACATAAACATACTATCTATGTCCCTCTCCCATTTGACACTCCTCTCAGGCAGATTCTTGGAATCATTTTATTTTGGTAATGCTTACCTTTTTCAAATGTTTAATAAATGTTCATATCTGTAATCTTTGAATTTCTTTTTTTCATTGTCTATAGTCTTTCTTCTATGAAAGATAAAGAAAAATGAATTCATTTTCATATACTTCACATACTTCTTCTACTGATTATTTTTTCCATTTTAAACACAATGTATAAATCTTTGTTTTTTTCTTTTTTAAATTGTCAATGATATCTCTAGAGTTCTCACTTGGTAAAAGGAGATGTTAATAGCCCTACAGGTTTCTTCACTTCTACTGACTTTGTACCTCCAAATTCTACAAATTCTACTTTTAAATTTTATGGTGAGTTTCATTTATTCCTTGTTCTCTAATAGTTAAGCCTGTTGTGTTTTGTTAAAGATTCATTCTAAAAGTTGAAAACACATAAACAGCTTGTACCTTATTATGGCACCATAAATACAATTTATTCTAGAGTCAACCAAGATGTCGGGCTTATATTTCCTTTCCTACAGTTTCAATGTCAGGTTACCTCTGCTTCTTTAAGGAGAATGTCCCTGACTTTAAGTTCAAATTGATTCTCTTTCAACCAAGAATCTCACAAATTCAAATAATACAAAGGTTACTGTGTCTCCAGAGTCTGCATTTCCCAAATCCCTTTTCTCTCTCCCTCCTTCTCTCTGTCTCCCAGCAGGAGCACATACACACACCCCTCTCTCAGGACATAGAAGAGAATCCTATTTAATGGGCAGAAGAAGAGAAACTTCTTTGGGAATGTGCATATGTTAATAAAGTTTTATCTCATCATATTCCTTTTGGGGTAATTGTATGCTTTGGGGGGTGTTTATTTATTTCTAACCCTCTCATTTAAAAAATAAAATTTTTTTGGAGGAGCGGTTTTATGTTCATAGCAAAATTAAGAGGAGGATACAGAGATTTCTCATAACCCCTGCCCCCACAAATGCATAACATCCCCTATTATCACCATCCCCCACCAGAGTGGGACAATTGTTACAACAGATGAACCTACACTGATGCATTATAATCACTCAAAGTCCATAGTTTATATTAGGGTTCACTCTTGTACATTCTAAGGGTTTGAACATGTACTATGAGATATCTATCATTATAGTATCATATAGAGTAGTATCACCACCCTAAAAATAACTCTGCACTCTACCTAGTCATCCCTCTACATCCTATCCTCCCAACTCTGGCACCTAGATCTTTTAACTTTGTCCATGGTTTTGTCTTTTCCAGAATGTCATATCATTGAAATTATATGGTGTATAGCCTTTTCAGAATGGATTCTTTCACTTAGTAATCTGCATTTTAGTGTTTTCTGTGTCATATCATGACATGATAATTCACTTCTTTTTAGTGCTTTGTAATATTCCATTGTGTGGATGTACCACAGTGTTTATCTGTTCACCTAGATCCAAAACCTTGGATGCTTCCAGGTTTTGGCAATTATGAAAAATGCTGCTGTAAACATCCTTGTGAAGGCTTTTGTGCAGGCATTAGTTTTCAGTTCCTTTGGGTAAATACCAAGGAACTTGACTGCTAGATCACATAGCAAGAGTGTATTTATTTGTATAAAAAACCACCAAATCATCTTCCAAAAAAGCTTCACCATTTAGCATTCCATGCAGCTGTGAGTCAGAGTTCCTGTTGCTCCACATCCTTGCCAGCATTTGCTGGAGTCAGTGGCCTAGATCTTGGAACACTCACACTGTAGTCATGTCTTATTTCATCATATTCATTTTGGATGGAGTTTTTGTTGTGCTGTAGTTTTTTTGTTGTTTTCCTAGTGGGCTGCAGAGTGAGGAAGAAGGAAAAGGGCTGAGAACATTTTTGAGAAGCTGCCATCTAAGTTGGAAGAAATATTGGAAAGATGTTTTGAAAAGAGAGATATATGATATTGAATTTAAGGTGTCAACATTAGGAGCCCCAAAGTAGACTCCTTTCCTCAGTAGGCTGACAAATCCTCAGTGAATGTCTGTGACAGTATAAAAGACTAACTCAGAGACATATAGCTTGTTAGTAGCCAGTTATTTTATGTCTATACAAGAGAAACCAATAATCATTTCCATCTAATAAAGGCAAAGACAGGATTTTTACAGAAGAGGGATGGAGGAGAGAAGAGAAGAAAAAATCAGACATTTGAAAATGGTGTTTATAGTTTTCCTTAGGAAAGGTGCTTATCAGCTGGAAGCAAGCTAAGCAGTGAGTATCAATAATCTACTAACCAGAGTTTACCAGGAATACAACTGTTGCCCCCCGCTGTCCCTCCATGTACACAAACAGTTTCATTTAGTTTGCTGCAGTGACTGAGAATTCACTCTATGGGAACCATAGCCCATTTTACTAAGAGACAATGGGGACTGGGGTAGTTATTTTACAATTTGGGTGGGTGTTGAGGGATTCTAAAGAGGGTTTTTGGAAGCAGAAGCAAATTCTGAAGTGCATATTGTCTAGAAGTAGAGGCCATAATGTAGTAGGTATTTTCATTTTTGTCTGAGAGGTGGGAACATTAAGAAGGAGGTAGAATTGTCATTGGTAAAGGAACTATGGTGAGTTTCTTAGTTAAGGGAGGGAATGGACCGTTCAGCCATTTTCCTGGTTGTGGAGACACCTTCTCTCTGTCTAGTTTCAAACATGGACACAGAGTGGCCATCTCTGAACATTATTTATTTTCCATGAGTTCTATTTATTTTTAGTTAGGAACATCATGACCTAGCTGCCAGGAAGGCTGTTTTTCACTTTCTCAGTCCCTCCTTTTGGCTAAAGTCAGAGGAGGTCAGCTGAAAGAACACTGATCTGTGGTGCCTGGGGGCACAGAAGTCAGAGTATTTTTTTCCTTTAAACAGCTGGATTGGTCAACAAGTGAATAATTTGGGTTGTTTATGGATGCACTAGGAAATTGTAGCAGTTTATTCAGGCATGTTTGGGTCAGTCTATCTGTGCTTTGCGTTTGCCAATCTCCCTCAATAGCACTTATATTTTGGTTATGTCTTTTTTGTCATCTAGTTTTTATGAACAGATACAAACGCTGGGTCTCAGCTTCACTTCTGTCCAAATATAGATTCCAAGGTGACAGCATGTATATAAGTAGTTCACTGGAAAGTTATCCCTGTTAGTAAGAGTGGCTTAACTGCCTGGGGGTCCATCTGAGGGCCTGTAGAAGATCTACCTCAGAATGGTTCACCTGAGGCCCAGAAGAGGTGAGTCTTTATTCACTGACTTATCTCATGGCCAAGGATTTCCTCTGAGCATTAACCCTCTTGCCCTTCTAGGTGTGTAGATTTTCCAGAATAGCTGGGCAGCCCCCATAGGTGTCTCCTGTATGGCAGATGTGAAGCATTCCATTGGTATGTGAGGGATAAATGGACAAGGGGGAAAAATACTTTCAGCACTTTGCCCTTGTGAGTTTTCAGACTTACACAACAACCCTGTTAGCAGGACTAACTCCCACAGAGAATGTCTCATATTGATACAGCATAAAACCTTAGAACTAAATGACTTGCATGGCTTTACTTAGATCCACCTTGTTTTTTTGACCTTCAATTAGTAATTTCAACTTTTTAAGAATAAGTTCCAAGCATCCTGGCCTGTCATCCTATTGTTACATATACCAAAGATGGAGAGGCCCATGAGGAGATGACATGCTGTCCCTGATGGTATCCCACGGATCTTTCTCCTCTGTTCCAAGCTCTGAGGCTGAAGGTGGAGCTGGAGTTCTTCTTGGCTCTCTTAGGCTGCAGAAACTGAAGACCCTTTTTGATTTTGTGGGTGAAGACTCTCAGCATGTGCATGTCCCTACAGACCAGAACCTCTCTCCACCTAGTAATGAGAATCCTAGAGGAAAGGAAAACAGACCAGCTTCATCTTGCTTCCATGTCATTGATTTGGCTGCATAAATTCTAAGGGAGCTCTAGCTGGCAATGTACCGCTACATTTAACAGTATAAATTTAGCCAAACTCTGGCTGGTAAAGGTTAAACACTCAGCAGGTTAAGAAAGATGGCCAGAGCTGAGAAGGTACCAAAGTTTAATGATTGAAACTGGTAACACACATCATGGCTGGACCAGTTTTTTTTCCTGTTCAAAATACTGTTTGGTTTGTGAGCAATTTTCTTCCACTTCAAACTCTCTCATTATTTACCCTTTCATTCAAAATGTTAATTCTCCCTCTTGTTGCAATTTAACTATCCATTAATCATTTCTGAAATGGAAACTCATATTCCTAACTAAAACATTTTTCAGAGTTGAATTAAGCAGAGAGTACATTTGTTTCTCTAAGTTCTTGTCTACTGGTTAGTAGGAATGCCAAGGAAGAATTTTTTCAAACTCTTAAACACTATTCATTAAATTTTTTTGGTGAAAACTGAACATTTTTAGACAGATGGAGGTTTACATCACAGTAATTAAAGTGAAAAAAACACAACATAATACACTTAGGTTGCCCCAAATTAACATTTACATAAAAGATTTAATAGTTGATAAAAAATTGGTATAACTTTCTTTTCAAGTAAAGGAGAACTGAACATATGGGTTTTAGCCTTGGATCTTCTGGTTACCAACAAAGTGACCTTACGCAACTCACACGTGTCTGCATCTCACAAAGAATATGAGTTCATTTGTAACAAATTATAAATTTAGAATACAATCTGTGTATGATCAACTGTTCCTATGAAATATAATCTCATCCCTTAATATAAAGCTTTGCCCTTCTCCCCTGTTTTTCTCTGGACTTATCATGTTGCTTTTCTTTTCTTTTTTTTTTTTTTTAAGATTTTATTTATTTATTTGTCAGAGAGAGAGGGAACACTAGCAGGGGGAGCACCAGGCAGAGGGAAAAGCAGGCTCCCCGCTGAGCAAGGAGCCTGACACAGGACTCGATTCCAGAACCCTGGGATCATGACCTGAGATGAAGACAGACACTTAACCGACTGAGTCACCCAGGCACCCCTTCCTATTTGTTATTTAATGTCCTTCTTAGCTAAAACAAATTTAAATCTTTAGCATTGATTTTACAGTTCATCTTTATATAGTTCGATGCCATCTTTAGATGCAAAATAAGAATGTTGAACTCATATGTGGAATCAGTGAAATTACACAATTCAAATTCCATACTTCATCCATGCATATGCATTTTGTTCTTAGCAGAAGAGTGGAAATGCTGCACCAGACTAACTCAGCTCTTTTTATTTCACGACTTCTTATGCGAAGACTTGATCAGCACTCTCTACTTTTGGCTCTCTGATGAGTAAGGAAGGACTGAAAGGAAAGAAAGGGAAAGGAAGGTTGGGTTGCCCTGTCTTTCTTTTTCCTTTTATGTCATCATTTTCATTGTAAGTGGCTGGCTAATGCAAGGCAGAAACATGAGTAGGAAAGGATATGGTAGGTTTATTGTTGTTGTTAATGTTTTGGTCATTAGTATATCTTAGACAGCCATTCCCTTCTTTCTGCATTCAAATAAAGCTTTGATTCACACAGGAGAGTATGACCTCTTGTTGGCTGTCCATGCCCCTGCCTACTACACACTTCCCTTGTACTACTCCTCTGCATTGTGGTTCCATGAGAATTTCGTGCTCCTAGAGCGCTGAAAATACCAAATATGAGCAGCAAGGAACGGTGGATGCATATATTACATGCACCTCTTCTGCACATGTGTCGGACCCATAGCCTCTAACTTCACATATAAAATACAAGTGCAAAGGTAAAATTATTTAAACATTTAGAATGACAACAACAGAGCATTGAATCAAGAGTTAGGCCTTTCTAGGGTGCCCAGGTGGCTCAGTCAGTTAAGCATCTACCTTTAGCTCAGGTCATGATCCCAGCATCCTGTGATCAAGCCCCATGTCCGGCTCCTCGCTCAGCAAGGAGTGGCTTCTCTCTCCCTCTCTCTCCCTCTGGCCTTCCTTCCATTCCTGCTCTCTCTCTCTCTTTCATTCCCTCTCTCTCAAATAAATAAAATCTTAAAAAAAAGAGAGAGAGAGAGAGAGAGTGAAGCCTTTCTGAATCAGGGTCCTGTGTGACAGCACAGGTCACATGCCCATGAAGCTCACCCTGTTGAAGTGTCAAAATTTTATGTGAAACGCTGTGACCAGTAAAATGACACAACCTTTTAAAGACCTTGTTAGAGCCCTGACTATGCCTATATGCTTCAGAATGTCCAAACGTGGTGGGGAATTTAGCTTTCCACAATCTTCGGGAACGAGAAAGATGGGCAGAACTTCTGGAAACAGAACCTCAGATGGGTCCTCTTATTGTCTGCTGAAGTTATTGGTTTTGCCACTTTGCACTCTAGGGACGAGCAGACTGCTGCATACTAATCAAATTTCTCAAAGATTTATGGATGTAGTACTGCCTCCTGATTCAATGTGTGTACTGCATATCAATAGATACTTTCCTCCACCTCCACCCCAACACACACACACACACACACACACACACACACGCACGCACACAGACATACTGAGACACCTAAACAGGAAGGTAATTTATAATTGGAAGGCTATCTGGTGAGTAATAATGTGAGTAAAGGGAGAGAAATATCAATGAAGTGACAGGGTTTTTTTCCAACACAGATACATGCTACCTGCCACTGGACTGGCTATTTGTGATTTTAAATGTATATGTTCATTTCAGGCATTGTGAAAAACATGAACTCACCTGTAACCTGACTCATGTTTATGCTGGGTACATGGTGGCTGCCCTTTCTCTGGTCTGTAGCAACCATCTGCTTTTTTTTTTTTTTTGGAGTGTTTTGACTTCTCACTATTGTCAGATTTTGCCAGGGGTTACATCTTTTTCTCTTAATTGTGATACAGCTCTTAACCAATTATTTCAAATTGTTTTCCTATAATTTATTTCTTTAATTACCAGAAAATTAAACATTTTAATAACTATTATTATTTGATCTATAGACTGCTTAGAAGCCATATTCTTCGTATGGAAGGCTATTTCCCATTTTAGATATAACAGACTGTGTTGATGGATAGAGTAAAGACAAAAAATAAATTATGTCTACTTCTTTTTGAAATAAAGTACACTTTATTTTTTTTAATTTTTTTAAGATTTTATTTATTTATTAGCTAGAGAGAGAGAGAGCGCGACCACAGGCAGACAGAGTGGCAGGCAGAGGCAGAGGGCGAAGCAAGCTCCCTGCCGAGCAAGGAGCCTGATGTGGGACTCGATCCCAGGACACTGGGATCATGACCTGAGCCGAAGCCAGCTGCTTAACCAACTGAGCTACCCAGGCGTCCCAATAAAGTACACTTTAAAATAAAAAAGCAGCCTTAACGATTTTTAAACTCTCATGTAATTGACTAATTCTACAGTAACTGGGGTTGGTAGTAACTAAAACTTGTTACAATCCTAATGATCCCAATGAGCCATGCGGAATGAATAGGTGGATACAGTCCAGTTGCTAGAAAATAGTTGTTTGTTACTGACTTGTCTGAGAGGAAATGAACACTTTCATTTATCACGGACAGAGTATAAAGTGTTCCTCACTGAAGCATTTCTAAAAGCTCAATGCGCCTTTGAATACTGATAAGAGGTCCAAAATTAAAGGTTAAATACAAAAGTAATCTGGGTTATCACAGATTATTTTATGAGCTGCTGGTATTTTTAATTTTTTTAAGTATGATTTTTCCTGGACCTTAAACCCAATAAATTCTACAATTATAGTTTCCTTTTAAAAATGTAAATTGGCAAGAAAAATCAGAATTTGTATGGGATTCATAGTAGGTCTTAAGGAGAGCCACATAGTCAGGAGCTCTCAAACCTGGCTACTCATTGGAGCCTTTGCAAATAACGACGCCTGGATATTATTTCCAGAGATTCTTTTTTTTTTATTTAATTTTATTTTTTCAGTGTTCCAAGATTCATTGGTTATGCATCACACCCAGTACTCCATGCAATATGTGCCCTCCATAATACCCACCACCAGGCTTCTGACTTGAATGGTCTATGGTCCCAGCATCTGGATTATAAAAGTCCCCCAGTGAATTCTGTTATGCATCCACAATTGAGAACCACTGCAAAATGAAAGGAATTCATGAGTCATAGAAAAGCAGCTTTACTACTCTGCCCACTTTCTTCAGACTAGTCATTACAACCCCCCTACTCAAATTATCAACAGTCATAGAGGTAGAGGGTAGTGTTAAAAAACAAAATTCAGCTGGGTAAATTTGAAGATCTAATTGGCCTTATTAAATGGCTCATGGGTGCCTGCGGGGTGCAGCTGGTTAAGTGTCTGCCTTCAGCTCAGGTCATGATCCCAGGACCTTGGGATGGAGCCCCATATTGGGCTCCCTGCTCATTAGGGACCTTGCTTATCCCTCTCCCTCTGCCTGCCTCTCCCCCTGCTTGTGCTTCCTCTCTCTGTCAAATAAATAAATAAAATCTTTTAAAAATAAATAAATAAATAATTCATCAATTGGGCAGCATCCCATCTAGCAAGTAAAGAGGAGCTCTGAAGGGCTACAGTAAGGGGAATGTTTTTAAAGATAGAATACAAAAGTTATAAACAGTAAAAAAAAAAGGGGGGGTATTTCAGGTGAGGTCACCTTCAGCTAGCAACAAAAGGGTCTTAGGTGGATTACCTCATTTCCTTTGGAGGATGGAGGGCCCATGTGACTTTATTGGTGCTGACCAAAAAATTCCTGACTGACCAATTTTAGGTTAAATTTCTGGGTGGTTGAAAATGTGGTCAGATTAGGCTTTCATGCCTTGGGTCCATTTGGGGCCTGTGATTTTCTTTTAACAGTGGCCATTCTACTATGAGAAATCAGTATAATACTGATTATCTCAGGGTTTACTATTAGCTGCCATAAACAAAAGAGAGACTTTTCCTGTTTAGATATTAGTTGTATAAAATGTGTCTAAAATAGTTGCATGGTGGACTTCCTGTTTTCATCCATTCAGTGGTTCTGCCTATGAGCCAGGACTGGTGCCTTAAGGATGTTTACTTTAGCAAATTCCTGGTAGTAGTAGTTATCTCCATGCTTCAGAAACAAAAGGGTTGAATAAAGAACACAACATCCTAGATTAATATGAGGGAAAAACGTTTTGTTTAATGTGCAAAATACTTTCTTCTAAACTTTCAGACCCAATCACCATTCTTTTTTTTTTCTTTAATCAATCTCCGTTCTTTTACACATGACTTTGTGCCATGGAGGCTGCCCTTTAGGATTGAATCAAAGAGTTCCTGTGCCCTCTGGTTAATGGGTAAGAGCTCAGTGACTAGGAGGAGTACTCTTTGTGTTCCTGGCCCCTGCGGGATCTCCATAGATGAGTTATGCCCCTCTGCAGAAGACTTATGTTCAACAGGTCTCCCTTGCATCTTTAGTGGCTCTGGCTCTCCAGTTCAGGGACCATCCTTCCATTTGACCCTTTAGGCTGAAAGTCAAGTCTGGAGTTTTTCACTGTCCCTTGCTGAATTTGCTAAAGCTGCCTGTATTGATGTATTAAACTTTCTTCATATACCTGCTGATGGATGAATCCATTCTTTTCCAGTCAGGACCCTGATTAAGTCATTTTGGGAGAACATGCACACGCTTACTCTCTTATAAAGTCACCATGTATAGTAGCATAATAACTCTTCTGAGAATGACCATCTCTCTGTGCTGTTAAAGTATTCCCAATTTTTGACAATGCATATCTTTGTGTAGGATACCTAAACACCTAGTAGTTGTAGAACTCATTTTTGCAAACTCATGTGTATCTACATTATGGGAAAATAAGAGAGTCGACTTATCATAGACAAAAATGTCTCAAACACAGGCACCTTTATATACAACCCCCCCAACACCCCCAAGAAATTAGGACTAGGTGCAAGTCTTTTAGGTAACATTGTGGATTCTACTCTTGTAAAGAGTATTATGGGACCAAAACTATTTGGACAGAAATAACTCCAGATTTCTCCACACCTATACTTTGGGCCACACTCTCTTCCCTTATGCAGTTATCTGAGGCATCTCATGTACTAGTACACCAGGTTTTTGGGAAATTGTAATTCAGGAAAGAAGAAGATGAAAAGAGTAAGAAACAATGGGGAAGGGAAGAGTCCTATGGAGAAGTAGTAGGGTTCAGTGTTTCTGGGAAGTTTTGGAGAAAGTTTCAGGAGTAGCAGTAGCTTGTGCTGAATGAAAATGAGAGGAAAAGTTGGGGTTTGAAGAAATGCTCTATGCCCTTTATGAAGGGATGAAGAGACTCATGTAGAGGTGTGAAAATCACCTGTGGTTGCTGCACTGAGTTCTGAGAAAGAGCAAGAATAGAATATATGTGTTAAAACTTGATAAGCATTTCAGGAATTAATAAGATTTCCTAAATCTCATGACTTGTTTTTGCATGTCTGTTACTACCTTTTATCTCCACTCTGCCCTCCAATGATTATTTACATTCAATATTCTAGTAAAATCATTAAAATGAGATATATGAACTATTCATAATAGGCAGGAAATAATGAGAAACTAAAGTGATAGGGATCTACTCACAGCTGTTAGTTGATGATGAGGGATTTCACAGCAAATGAGGGGGGAAAAGGCATATCAGTAAATAATAGTGGATGTCTCGGTAGGGTGGAATGCAATGAAAAAAAAATTTTTTTTGCACTCCACTGTTTTTTCCTCCAATTCCTTAAAATTTCCATGTTCAGAAGAAAAATAAGGTTAAAAATTAAATTAAAAAATAGATTTACAGCATTGTCTGGGTGGCTCAGTTGATTGAGTATCTGACTTTTGATTTTGGTTTGGGTCATGGTCTCATGGTCATGGGATCGAGCCCATTGTCAGGTTCTGCACTCAGCTTAGAGTCTACTTGAGACACCCTCTACCTCTGCCTCTTCCCTTGTTCTCTCTCTCTTTATCTCAAATAAATAAGTAAATCTTTAAAAAATAATCAATTTGTGCTGAATCAGGGAAGGGGTAGGTCCAGGATATTTATAACTCCACTCTCTGTGATAGGAAATAATTGTGTTATGGTAATACCATGGAATATTATGTAGTCATGCAAATGCATGAACTACAGTCACATGTGTGAATTATAGTCACATGTAAAACATGTTAGCATCATAATATATGTAAATAACATATGTAAATATTCATATATAAGTATCATATGAAATTCTGACTTTCATTGTCAGAATTCAGCAAATATATTTTCTCAACAGACCAGATAATAAGAATTTTAAGTTTGTAGGCCATCTATTGCAAATACTTAAATGTATTGTTGTAGTCCCAAAGTAGCCATAGAAAATATATGAGTGAATTGATATGGATGAATCCAATAAAACTCAAAAGCTGTCGTTTGGTTCATGAGCCATAGTATGCTGACCTCTATATTAGTCAACAATATTCAGAAAAGCTCAAGCATAGGAAGATATGATCAAAATATTGTTTATATGTATATATGAAGAGGAAGAAAAATAATTTTTCTTCTACCTTTCTAGGTTCTTGGCTAAGACACTCTTGTAATAAAAGTTAGAGTAACAGGAGAAAAACACACACAAGTTTAATAACATGTATACCCTCTGTATACATGGTAGAGACCCAAGAAAACTGAGCAACTCCCAGAAAAGTTCCAAACCACCACCTTAAATTCCATCTCCAGTGAAAAAAGAAGAAATTGTTGGAGGGTGGGTTGAGCCAGTTAATAAGAGGCTACCAGAAAAAACACTGTAAGGGAGGGTATGGTTGTTATGCAAATTTAAGTCAGTCTTAGCTTTCTCCTTTGATAAGAGTTTCTAGAAATTGAGTCATTCTCCTTTTCCTGGGACAGAGAGGGAGACACCTTTACAAATGGTATTTCCCTTATACCTATAATTGTCTCTTATAAAAGGGTAACATATTGCTTTGTTTCTAGAGATAACCAGTGTCTGCAACCTCTCAAAAATAATAAGCCCCAAATAATCCTGATGCCAAAGATGCCATGTTTTGGGGTGCCATGTTTTGCTTCCCTTCACATACATGTGATAAATCTAAGAAGACTAAACAAACAAAGAACAAATGTAGTTAACCCTGGATAGGAGGGGTACACTGTGGCGAAGGAATAGGATGGATGCATCTATTTAGGTTCAGGTGCAAGTTATAGTTGTTATTTCAGTTCTTGGGAAGGGCATGTGTTTATTTTTATGTAACTTATCAATATATTCTTTTGATATATATTTGATACATATATTCTTTTATGCATCAAATATCAAAGTACAAGAAGGGAACAAATGAATACAAATTAAAAAAATGGAAGAAAGCACAAGATTTTAGGCACAGTATAGCATGCTTTCTTCAACATTTTATTTATTTATTTATTTTTTAAAGATTTTATTGATTTATTTGTCAGAGCGAGAGAAAGAACAAGCAGGCAGAGCAGCAAGCAGAGGGAGAAGCAGACTCTCCACTCAGCAAGGAGCCTGATGCAGGATTCAATCCCAGGATCTCAGAATCATGACCTGAGTGGAAGGCAGATGTTTAACCAACTAAGCCACCCAGGCATCCCTTTCTTCAACATTTTAAATACATCTCAGAAGCCTAGTGCTTATTTCTCTTGCTTTCTAAAAGACACACATCAGTTAAAGTCATTTATAACGTACTTGTAAATGTTTCTCCTTAGTCTAAGACTCTCAACCCTTTGTTATGATGATAGTTGCCATCATTCATTGATTCACTGTTACAGTTGGTAATGTCCTTAACTCTGTAGGCATCAGCTCACATTAAATTTTTATTGTAAAATATGTTTCCTTTTTTATGAAAGTCTTTAGATGACAACAAAATCAGTCACAACTTTCCACTGAAGTAGAATAGTCAGAAAGGAAGCTAAGTAACAGAAAAGTGAAGTAGTTTGAGCAAGGCTACACCTCATGGCACTGGGGCAAAGACCCAAAGGCTGACTCATCACCTCGTGTTCTGGGGGTGTTTCCGCTCTGCAATTCTCTTTACATTGATGTGCATCTATCTCCCTGGGACCAGGGGCGGGGTATTTATCCTGTAATGACTTTTCCGGCAATGTGTCTCTTTTTAGCTGCTTCAAGCATCAAGATAACACCCTTGTCACTGCCTCTCTGATGGTTCCCCTTTCAACAGTAGTCATTTAATCTCAGGACACTTTTCCTCACAGTCAACAGTTTTTCCTTTGTGTAATTAAGTCTCATTTTTTTCTGGAGAGATCCATTTGTGCCAGAACTCTTCTGTTGCCTTGAAGCTTGCACCATTCAGTTATTTTTAGTGTTATCTCCTTCCTTTCATTAGCACAGAGCTAAACTGCACATATTTTGTTCTTTCAGCTCTACCAGATTAAGATCTTCTAGCTCCTTAGTCATTCATTTGAGCTGTTGCATTAAATTTCCTCCAGTTCTTTTAAATCCTCTAGTTTAGTTTACTATGCCTGAAATAAATAAAGCACAGTTTTCTCATGTCTAATCACTGACCCCCACTGGTGGTAAAAGGCTTATATATCTCTCTGATTTTGCCTATTTGCTCCCCTACAGGATGGATTCTGAGCCAAAATATACATTAAACAAAATTTTTCATAATGTTCCCATTCTGTGCTTCTATCCCCCTTCCTCAGGGCAGTATCCGTTTGTAGCTTTTAATTTTTCATTTTTTATGTTTAAATTTGTATTTTTAAATATATATCCCTATCAAATCAGAAATATCTATGGTCAGTTATTTTTTTCTTTCATCAACACACGTTTTCATTTTTCAATATAGTTATATTTAAGTAAATACAACAAGCAGGTATTGTCTTCCAAAGCAATTTTAGCCATCTCAGTTTTAACCAGATGAATTTTCCATATGCTGGAGATGCTTTTAGAGTACTCAGGAGGCTGTGTCAGAAGGGATCATAGCAGTTCTCTCTCCCTGGATTTAACCAATTCTTTTGATGGAACAAGAGAGGGTACAAATCCCTAACACCAGGGAGTGAAAATCACTTTGTTCAGAAGATTTGCATGTAAATTTACATTCTATCTGGAATCACTGATTTCTTTCAGTTATAGCCCTGGAACTAGGAGCCAAAAGTATCCTCTGACCAGCCATAGCCCAGAGCATGTTTGGATTCCTACTTCTATCATTCAGATTACAGTGCAGTGTGGATCATTCACCAAAACTCATTGCTTTTCTCTGCTAGGAACAACAATATATATTTGCATTTATTTTAATATGCACCCACAACTCTCTTGTCTTTGTTTCATATTTATTCAAGTATTAAATAATGTCCCCTTGTTTCTGCCTATATTCCAAATGCCTTGGAGGCCTGGTATAGGCTATATTGTTATTCTCCCTATTGCATTTTTACCCTATATGCAGGAATTGTATTAATGAATAATGTATAAGGTTGCAATTTTCCCTGAAACTGAAATATACCCACTCCATAAGAAAAGTGCAGGGAACTATATATAACATGACACACATCATCATGACTCTTACAATGCATGCTTATTATTTATTGTGTAAGTTTTCAGATATAAGTCCCATAAACAGCACCCTTTGCAAAAGAGCAGCTCCATGTTAAATAAGCCAATGCTAAACAGGCATGGATTTGTGATCACAACTTGCAAAATCACATTCCTTATTCCAGTGGAATAAGGAATCTCATTCAAACATTACATTGTAGCCATATCAATAAGGAAACTGCAATCTATTAGCCAAGACAGAAAATAGCCTGGATACAGTAAACTGATGGTTTCAATGTCATTTTATATGCATGCACATAAGTTTACTTATTATTTTTGCTTGTTTTAGCAGATAGTTGGTCCTTAGTATAGTGTGTATATGTGTATGTATGTGTAAAATATCTATGTCTCTATAACTAAGGTAAAGCATACTATGTTAGCCATGGCTTCCTGGTTGAATCCAGCCATACGAATTAGTTAACATTTAAAAATCAGAATATTAAAAAATAAAAATTCCTTTTTTTCTGAAAAAAACTAGACAGTCTACACAGTCTAAGCCCTCATTTAGCTTGGTCCTTACTAGCTATTTATTTATTTATTTATTTATTTAAAAGAGGACTTCCTCTTTTAGATGAGTGTTCACAACCTAATTTATTACAGCTACCACTGGACCCATATCCCTCAAACACTTGATTTGCCTGGACACTATATGTATTTGACTTTCAAACCAGAATATGAAATAAAGCTTTATGATGCAACATAAATTGGTCTATTCTGGATACCTTCTTAGAGTGCCCCTCTCTTTGCTAGATGGGCTGCTGCCCAAAAGTATAAAAAAAAACTATATGTAGTCTGTTGAGCCACATGACTGTGTAAGGGAAGAAAAATAATTTTATTTCTGCCCTTTAAGATTCTTGGCTGAGACACCCCTGTAATAAAAGACAGATCAAGTCCATCAACAGATGAATGGATAAAGAAGATGTAGTGTGTGTGTGTGTGTGTATATGCACAATGGAATACTATGCAGTCATCAAAAGAAATGAAATCTTGCCATTTGCGATGACATGGATGGAACTAGAGGGTATTATGCTTAGCCAAATAAGTCAATCAGAGAAAGACAATTATCATATGATCTCCCTGATATGAAGAAGTTGAGAGGCAAAGTGGGGAGTTTGGGGGTAGGAAAAGAATAAATGAAACAAGATGGGATTGGGAGGTAGACAAACCCTAAGAGACTCTTAATCTCACAAAACAAACTGAGGGTTGCCAGGGGTTGGGGGGGAGGGGGGTAGGGA
>ML094797.1:0-12969 GCA_003697995.1 Taxidea taxus jeffersonii
TGCAGATTGGATAAAATGACAGGACCCATCCATATGTTGTCTATAAGAGACCCATTTCGAACCTATGGATACACCCAGGTTGAAAGTGAAGGGATGGAGAAGCATTTTTCATGCCAATCGGCCTCAAAAGAAGGCCAGGGTAGTGATTCTCATATCAGATAAATTAGATTTTAAACTAACGACTGTAGTCAGAGATACAGAAGGACACTACATAATTCTTAAAGGGACTATCCACCAAGAAGATCTAACAATTGTAAATATTTATGCCCCCAATATGGGAGCAGCCAATTACACAAGAACACTGTTAATCAAGATAAAGAGTCATATTAATATGAATACATTAATAGTAGGGGATCTTAATATGCCACTCTCAATAATAGACAGATCATCCAAGCAGAAAATCAGTAAAGAAACAAGAACATTGAATGAAACATTGGACCAGGTGAACCTCATAGACATATACAGAACGTTCCACCCTAAAACAACAGAATACTCATTCTTCTCAAGTGCACATGGAACCTTCTCCAGAATAGACCACATACTGGGTCACAAAGTAGGGCTCAACCGATACCAAAATTGAGATTATTCCCTGCATATTCTCAGATCACAATGCTTTGAAACAGGAGCTCAATTGCAAGGAAAAGTTTGGAAGGAACTCAAACACGTGGAAGCTAAAGACCACCTTGCTAAAGAATGCTTGGATTAACCAGGAGATCAAAGAAGAACTTAAACATTTCATGGAAACCAATGAGAATGAAGACATTTCAGCCCAAAACCTATGGGATACAGCAAAGGCAGTCCTAAGAGGGGAAATATATAGCCATCCAAGCCTTCCTCAAAAATTTTGAAAAATCCAGAATACACCAGCTGTCTCTACACCTTAAAGAACTGGAGAATCAACAACAAATTAAGCCAACTCCACACACAAGAAGGAAAATAATCAAGATTAGAGCAGAGATCAATGAGATAGAAACTAGATACAGTAGAACACATCAATGAAACCAGAAGCTTTTTTAAAAAAAAAGAATCAATAAGATCAATAAACCATTGGCCACGCTAATCCATAAGAAAAGAGAGAATGCCCAAATTCATAAAATTATGAATGAAAAGAGAGAGATCACAACTAACACCAAGGAAATAGAAACAATCATCAGAAGTTAGTATCAACAGTTATATGCCAGTAAGTTAAGCAACCTAGATGAAATGGATGCATTCCTGGAAAACTATAAACTTCCAAAAATGAACCAGGAATATATTGACAACCTGAATAGACTGATATCTAGTAATGAGATTGAAGCACTGATCAAAAACCTCCCAAAAAACAAGAGCTCAGGACCTGAAGAATTCCCTGGGGAATTTTACTAAACATTCAAAGAAGAAATAACACCTATTCTCCTGAAGCTGCTTCAAAAAATTGAAGCAGAAGGAAAGCTTCCAGACTGTTTTTATGAAGCCAGTATTACCCTGATCCCCAAACCAGGCAAAGACCCCACCAAAAAGGAGAATTTCAGAGAAATATCCTTGATCAATTTGGATGCTAAGATTCTCAACAAGATCCTAGCAAATAGGATCCAACAGCACATTTAAAAAATTATCCACCATGACCAGGTGGGATTCATCCCTGGGCTGCAGGGATGGTTCAATATTCGCAAATCAATGAATGTGATAGAACAAATCAATAAGAGAAGAGAGAAAAACCACATGGTCCTCTCAATTGATGCAGAAAAAGCATTTGACAAAATCCAGCATCCATTCCTAATTAAAACACTTCAAAGTATAGGGATAGAGGGAATATTCCTGAACTTCATAAAATCGATCTATGACAAACCCACAGCAAATATCATCCTCAATGGGAAAAAGCTAGCAGCCTTCCCTTTGAGATCAGGAACACAGGGATTCCCACTCTTACCACTGTTTTTCAACATAGTATTAGAAGTCCTAGCAGCAGCAATCAGACAACAAAGAGAAATAAAAGCTATCCAAATTGGCAATGAAGAAGTCAAACTCTCTCTCTCTTCGCAGATGACATGATACTTTATACGGAAAACCCAAAAGACTCTACCCCCAAACTACTAGAACTCATACAGCAATTCAGTAATGTGGCAGGTTACAAAGTCAATGTACAGAAATCAGTTGCTTTCTTATACACTAACAGTGAAAACACAGAAAGGGAGATTAGAGAATTGATTCCCTTTGCTATAGCACCAAGAAGCATAAGATACCTGGGAATAAGCCTAACCAAAGAAGTAAAGGATCTGTAGTCAAGGAACTACAGAACACTCATGAAAGAAATCGAAGAAGACACAAAAAGATGGAAGACTATTCGATGCTCTTGGATCGGAAGAATAAACATTGTTAAAATGTCTATACTGCCTAGAGCAATCTATACTTTTAATGCCATTCTGATCAAAATTCCACGGGTATTTTTCAAAGAGCTGAAGCAAATAATAATAAATTTGTACGGAATCAGAAGAGACCCTGAATTGCTAAGGAAATACTGAAAAAGAAAAACAAAACTGGCGGCATCATGTTGCCTGATTTCAAGCTTTACTACAAAGCTGTGATCACCAAGACAGCATGGTACTGGCATAAAAACAGGCATATAAACCAGTGGAATAGATAGAGAGCCCAGATATGGACCCTCAACTCTATGGTCAAATAACCTTCGACAAAGCAGGAAAAAATATACAGTGGAAAAAGGACAGTCTCTTCAATAAATGGTGCTTGGAAAATTGGACAGCTATATGTAGAAGAATGAAACTCGACCATTCTCTTACACCATACACAAAGATAAACTCAAAGTGGATAAAAGACCTCAATGTGAGACAGGAATCCATCAGAATCCTAGAGGAGAACATAGGCAGTAACCTCTTCGATATCAGCCACAGCAACTTCTTTCAAGATATGTCTCCAAAGGCAAAGGAAACAAAACTGAAAATGAAGTTTTGGGACTTCATCAAGATCGAAAGCTTCTGTACAGCAAAGGAAACAGTCAACAAAACAAAGAGGCAACCTACGGAATGGGAGAAGATATTTGCAAATGACAGTACAGACAAAAGACTGATATCCAGAATGTATAAAGAATTTCTCAAACTCAACATACACAAAACAGATAATCATGTCAAAAAATGGGCAGAAGCCATGAACAGACACTTCTCCAATGAAGACATACAAATGGCTATCAGACACATGAAAAAATGTTCATCATCACTGCCCATCAGGGAGATTCAAATCAAAACCACATTGATATACCACCTTACACCAGTTAGAATGCCCAAAATTAGCAAGACAGGAAACCACGTTTTAGAGAGGATGTTGGGAAAGGGGAACCCTCTTACACTGTTGGTGGGAATGTAAGTTGGTACAACTACTTTGGAAAACAGTGTGAAGATTCCGTAAGAAATTAAAAATAGAACTTTCCTATGACCCTGTAATGGCACTACTGGGCATTTACTGCAAAGATACAGATGTAGTGAAAAGAAGGGCCATCTCTATCCCAGTGTTCATAGCAGCAATGGCCATGGTCATCAAACTGTGGAAAAAAGAAAGATGCCCTTCAACGGACAAATGGATAAGGAAGATGTGGTCCACATACACTATGGAGTATTATGCCTCCATCAGAAAGGATGAATACCCAACTTTTGTATCAACATGGACTGGACTGGAAGAGATTATGCTGAGTGAAATAAGTCAAGCAGAGAGAGTCAATTATCATACAGTTTCACTTATTTGTGGAGGATAACAAATAACACAGAGGACATGGGGAGATGGAGAGGAGAACGGAGTTGAGGGAAATTGGAAGGGGAATTGAACCATGAGAGACTATGCGCTCTGAAAAACATTCTGAGGGTTTTGAAGGGGCGGGGGGTGGGAGGTTGGGGGAGCCAGGTGGTGGGTTTTATGGAGGGCATGTATTGCATGGAGCGCTGGGTGTGGTGCATAAACAATGAATTCTGTTATACTGAGAAGAAATTAAATAAAGAAAGAAAAATTTAAAAAAAAAAGAAATGCAAAGCCTCAGAGATCTCAAAAGAGCAACAAAATTAAGAAAGAATAACAACAACAAAAAAGAGTCTATTATGGTTTGTCTCTCTCCGTGGTCCCATTTTGTTTCATTTTTCCCATCCTACCTCTCCCACAACTGCTCACTCTGCCTCAAATTCCTCTCAGAAAGATCATATGATAATTGGCTTTCTCTGATTGATTTATTTCACTCAGCATAATTCCCTCTAGTTCTATCTACATTGTTGCAAATGTCAAGATTTTGTTTATTTTGATGCCTGCACAGTACTCCCGTGTATGTGTGTGTGTGTCTATATCTATATATCTATATCTATCTATCTATATCTATATATATAGATAGCTATATATCTATAGATATCTATCTATGGATATAGATATAGATATATATATCACATATACTTTATCCATTCTTCTGTTGTGGACATCTAGGTTCTTTCTACAGTCTGTCTATTGTGGACATTGGTGTTATAAACATCTGGGTTCGTGTGCCCCTTAGGATCACTACATTTGTATATTTAGGGTAAATACCCAGTAGTGTGATTGCTGGGTCTTAGGGTAAATCTATTTTCAACTTCTGTGATTGCTGGGTCATAGGGTAGCTCTATTTTCAACTCCATACTATTTTCCAGAGTGGCTACACCAGCTTGCATTCCCGCCAACAGTGTAGGAGGGTTCCCTTTCTCCACATCCTTGCCAACATCTGTCAATTCCTGACTTGTTAATTTTAGCAATTCTGCCTGGTGGGAGGTGGTATCTCACTGTGGATTTGATTTGTATTTCCCTGATACAGAGTGATGTTGAACATATTTTCTTGTGTTCATTGGACGTTTGGAAGTCTTCTTAGTAGAAATGTCTGTTCATGTCTTCTGCCCATTTCCTGATTGGATTATTTGTTCTTTGGGTGTTGAGTTTGGTACATTCTTTATAGATTTTAATACTAGCTCTTCATCTCATATATCATTTCCATTCTCTCAGTTGTCTTTTGGTTTTGTTGACTGTTTCTGTTGCTGTGCCAAAGATTTTGATCTTGGTGAAGTCCAAATAGTTTATTTTTATTCTTGCTTCCCTTGTCTTTTTTACTGTTTCTAGGAAGAAGTTGCTGCACCTGAGGTCGAGGAGGTTACTGCTTGTGTTCTCCTCAAGGATTTTGATGGATTCCTATATCACATTGAGGATTTGATATTCATTCATTTTGAGTCTATTCTTTGAGTCTTTCATTCATTTTGAGTCTATTCTTGTGTGTGGTATAAGGAAATGGTCCAGTCTTGTTCTACTGCGTGTGGCTGTCGAATATCCCACCACCATTTGTTGAAGAGACTGTCTTTTTTTCCATTGGATATTCTTTCCTGCTTTGTCAAAGATTAGTTAAACATAGAGTTGAGGGACCATTTCTGTGCTCTCTATTCTCTTCTAATGATCTATGTGTCTGTTTTTGTGCAAATACTGTATTGTCTTGATGATCACACCTTTGTAATAAAACTAGAAATCTGGAATTGTGATGCTGCCAACGTTCATTTTCTTTTTCAACATTCCTCTGGCTATTTGGGGTCTTGTATATTTCCATACACATTTTAGGATTATTTGTTCCATTTCTTTGAAAAGAGTTGATAGTATTTTGATAGGGATTGCATTAAATGTGCAGTTTGCTTTAGGTAGTATAGACATTTTTGGAATATATGTCCTTCCAATCCATTTCTTTGTATCTTCCTCAATTGCTTTCAGTAGTACTTTATAGTTTTTTTTCCCTCTTTAGTTACGTTTATTCTTAGATATCTTATTGTTTTGGATGCAATTGTAAATGGGATTGGCTCTTTAATTTCTCTTTCTTCTGTCCTGTTGTGGTGTATAAAAATCCAGCTGATCACTGTGCATTGATTTTATGTCCTGACACTTCACTGAAATCCTGTATGAGTTCTAGCAGTTTTGGAGTGGATTCTTTTGGGTTTTCCACAAAAAGTATCATATCATCTGCAAACAGTAAGAATTTCACTTCTTCTTTGCCAATCCAGATGCCTTTAATTTCTTTTTGTTGTCTGCTTGCTGAGGCTGGGACTTCTAGTACTATGTTGAATAGCAGTGGTGATAGTGGACATCTCTGCTGTGTTCTTGACCTTAGGAGAAAAATTATAAGTTTTTCCCCATTGGGGATGATGTCCACTTTGGGTTTTTCGTAGATGGTTTTAATGATATTGAGTTATGTACCCTTTATCCCTACGCTGTGAAGAGTTTTGGTCAAGAAAGGATGCTATGCTTTGGCAAGTTATTATTTTTTTTTGCATCTATTGAGAATATCATATGTTTCTTTTCAATCTTTTACTAATGTATTGTTATCACACTGATTTATAGATGTTGAACCAACCTTGCAGCCCAGGAATAAATCCCACTTGGTCGAATATCTAACATGGTAAACATTGATGCCTCCAACATGGAAGCACTCAGATATATAAAATGATTAATAACAAACATATGGAAAACCATTGATAATTATACAATAATATCAGGAGACATAAACACTCCACTTAAATCCATGGACAGATCATGTATACAGAAAATCAATAAGGAAACTATGACTTTGAATGACAGATTGGACCATATGGACTTAACAGATATATTCAGAGCATTTCATCCTAAAACAACAGAACACACATTGTTTTCAAGTGCACGTGGGACATTCTTTAGAAATGATAACATAATAAGTCACAAACTGGGCCTCAACAAGACAAAAAGATTGAAATCCTACCATGCATATTTTCTGACCACAATGCTATGAAACTTGAAGTTCACCACAAAAAAAATCAGAAAGAACACATGGAAGTTAAATAACATGTTACAAAACAATTAATGGGCCAACCAGGAAATCAAAGAAGAATTTTTTTAAAAAAATTGACACAAATGAAACTGAATATACAATGTTAGAAAAACTTTGAGATGTAGGAAAAAAGGTCTTGGTGGGATGAGTATAATATTACAGGCCTACCTCAAAAAGCAAGAAAAATCTCAAATAAACAACCTATTCTTACACCTACATGAGCTAGAAACCAAATAAGAAATGAAGCCAGCAGAAGAAGGGAAATAAGGCTGAGAATAGAAATAAATAATATGGAAACTAAAAAATAAATGTAAATATATAAAATAAAATAAAATTATGAATTTTTAAAAAGTAGAACAGATCAATGAAACCAGGAGCTGGTTTGTTGAAAAATTAATAAAATTTATAAAACCCTACTCAGACTTATCAAAAAGAAAAAAGACCCAAATGAATAAAATCACAAATGAGAGAGATGAAATAACACCTGACATCACAGAAATACAAACAAGTGTAGGAGAACATTATATAAAACTACATGGCAACAAATTGTACAATCTGGAAGAAATGGATAAATTCTTAGAAACATATAAACTACCAAAACTGAAACAGGCAAAAACAGAAAACTGAGAAGACCAATAACCAGCAAAGAAACTGAATCAGTAATCTAAAGTCTCCCAACAAACAAAATTGTCCAAGGTCTGGTGGCTTCACAGATGAATTCTACCAAATATTTAAAGAGATGTTGATACCTATTCTTCTCAAACTATTAAAAATATGAAATGTAAGGAAAACTTCCACATTCATTCTATACAGCTAGCATTAATCTGACACCAAAACCAAATAAAAACACCACAAAAAGGAGAACCACAGTCCAATATCTCTGATGAACTAAGATGTACAAGTCCTCAAAAAAAGCAAAGAGAACCCAAAAATAGATTTTAAAAGATCATTCACCTTGATCAACTGGATTTATTCAACTGTTTTGGGGGAGTTGAGTTTGAGAAGATCTTTATACATGTTTGGTATCAGCCCTTTGTCTGTAGTGTCATTTGCAAATATCTTCTCCCATTCTGTGGGTTGCCTCCTTATTTTGTTGACTGTTTGCTTTGCTGTGCAGAAGCTTTTTATCTTGATTAAGTCCTAAAAGTTCATTTTGCTTTTGCTTCCTTTGCCTTTGGAGATATGTCTTGAAAGACGTTGCTATGGCTGATGTCAAAAAGATTACTGCCTATGTTCTCCTCCAGGATTTGGTAGATTATTTTCTCATGTTGAGGTCCTTTATCCATAAGATAGAAAATCTTTAAGTTCTGATGTTCTGGTTCCCTTTAGTAAATTCCTATCAAAATCATTCAGAAATGACAGCTTGTCGAATTTATTTTATCCTTATTAATAAATCATAGAAGATGTATCATAATTTATACTTTATAATTTTACATTCCAGGATTTTATGGTGCCTTTTCAATGCTTTTACAGGTGTTTTTATAACTTCCTTGTCAAAAGATAATAAAATAAGAATAATTACTTAATGAAAAAATGTAAAGCAGAGTTACAGTATATACAATTACTACATTTTTTGTGTGTTAATATTAGGTTCTTCATTTGTATACTACCTTGCAAGCAACCACCATTTAAACAAGAGAGTTGAGGAGTTTTTTTTCCTCCAGTAGAGTAAGAGTGGATTAAAAAAACTTGTCATTCTGTTGTTAACTGAAAGCAGTTTAAGAGATTTCCAGAGAAATGGGCAGTGCAACCAAAAGACTTTTAGATTTTGTGTGTGATGTATATAATTAGTGAGGGTGGACTTCTGACAATGATACGGCAGTCAACCAAGTTCTGAGACAATCTGAGGATTAAGACCAAGTTTTATTGTTGAATAAATTTTAACCCTTTGTAAAAACATCAAGTCCTATTTAAGCAGACATTCAAATAAAACTTACCTATCAAAGAAAAAAAAGGCCTCTCTTCTTCCAACCACGAGGTTACTGTTAAAATCTGCAAGTTTCTGCAATGTGACACTGACTTGGACACAGACAGTGTTCCAAGTGTGTGCATATGAAATCTAAGACTATCCCCATTCCTTGACATTACTGTATTTAATGACCTCTTTATTTTCCCTGTGGGTAAAACTAAAAGTGTTTCCAGACATATGAATGAGAGATATAGAGGTTGTCCAGTTACTGAGGGAAACACAGGCTGAAGTCATGTGTAGAAATGAGGATGAAAAACAGATGTGATTGTATTGAAGTGTCTGGTTTTATGCATTCCAAAGTTTCTGCAATTTCTGATTTTGTTTCTATAAAACACTACATAATCTTTTTTAAAAATTCATTTTTTCGGGACGCCTGGGTGGCTCAGTTGGTTAAGCAGCTGCCTTCGGCTCGGGTCATGATCCCAGCATCCTGGGATCGAGTCCCACATCAGGCTCCTTGCTCGGCAGGGAGCCTGCTTCTCCCTCTGCCTCTGCCTGCCTCTCTGTCTGCCTGTGCTCCCTCTCCCTCTCTAACAAATAAATAAATAAAAATCTTAAAAAAAATTCATTTTTTCCTGTTGTAAAAAATCCCCTACTATTATTTTATTGCTATCAATTACATTCCATATGTTTAGTAATAGTTTTTATGTATTTTGATCTCCCAATTTTGGGTGCATTAGTATTTTTACTTGTTATATCTCCTTTTTGGATTACCCCCTTCATGATTATATAAGGTCTTTTGGGTCTTGTTAAAATATTTGTTTTAAAGTTTATTCTGTCTGATGAAGTATTGTTACCCTGGTTTTCTTTTCACCTCCACTGACATGATAAATATTTTTCCATCCCTTCTCTTTGAATCTCCATGTGTATTTAGGTCTGAAATTAGTATCTTATAGACAGCACATAGATGTGTCTATTTCTCTTCTCTCCACTTTGTCACAGTATGTCTTTTGATTGGAATGTTGGTTCCAATTACATTCAAAGTAATTGTTGATAGATATGTATTTATTGCCATTTTGTTACTTTGTTACTTTTATGGTTGTTTTTGCAGTTCTCTCTGTTCCTTTCTTCCTTTGCTTTTTTCTCAGGATGAGTTGTCTTTCTTTAATGATATGGTTAGATTCGTTTCTCTTTAACTTTTGCATATCTACTATTGGCTTTTGATTAGTCATTATCATTAGATTTGTACGAAACATCTTCTGCTTATACCAGTCTATACGGAGTTGATGGTCACTTAAGTTTGTACCTATTCCTTACTCCTCTGTTCCCTACAATTTAGACCTAAGGTGTCATACATTACATGCTTTTATTTTGTGAGTCTCCTGACAGATTTCTTTACAGATAGATGCCTTATTACTGCTTTTTTGCTTCCTATTTTTTTTAACTCTTAATTTTGGACTTTCGTTTCTTCTCAGAGATACCCCTTTAAGATTTATTTTTTTCATCGGTATGATGGATCTTTAAGCATTGATGGTTATAGCATATCATCCACAACATAAAGGTTTTAGATAGATGTACAATGCCTTTGAAGAAGCACAGCTGATTTTATATTTAATGAAATATTTTTTACCTTCATTTTCACTAAGTACTTGGATACAAATGCTTGAACACAATGATTTATTGGATGCCATAATCAAGTGCATCATCTAAAATTATCTCATAATTTTCTTTTTTTAATTGTGTTACATTATTCACAATAAAATACATTATTAGTGTTTGATACAGTGTTCCCAGATTCACTGTTTATGTATAACACCCGGTGTTCCATGCATTTCATGCCCTCCTTAATACCCACCACCAGGCTTACCCCTCCCCCCATCCCTTTCCCCTCTCAAATCCTCGGTTTGTTTCTCAGAGTCCGCAGTCTCTTGTGATTCATCTCCCCCTCTGATTTCACCAATTCACTTTTCCTTTTTCTCCTAATGTCCTCCATGTTATTCCTTATGTTCCACAAGTAAATGAAAGCATATGATAATTGACCTTCTCTGCTTGACTTATTTCACTCAGCATAATCTCCTCCAGTCCCATCCATGTTGATGCAAAAGTCTCATAATTTTCACATACCAGTGATGTCACATTAAATGACAAGAACACATCAAATAAATACTAGTTAGTAAATCATAAAAAGACATCAAATATTAGATTATTTAAGGATAGGACCTTGTTAAGTATTTTGGAATCCATGTTCATTAGGGATATTGGTCTGTAATTCTCCTTTTTGATGGAGTCTTTGCCTGGTTCTGGGATTGAGGTGATACTGGCCTCATAGAACAAGTTTGGAAATTTTCTTTCTGTTTCTATTTTTTGGAACAGTTTCAGAAGAATAGGTATAATTCCTTCTTTAAATGTTTGGTAGAATTCCACTGGGAAGCCATCTGATCCTGGACTCTTCTTTTATGGGAGGTTTTTGATTACTGTTTCAATTTCCTTGCTGGTTATAGATCTGTTTACATTGTCTATTTCATCTTGTGTCAGTCTTGGTAGTTTATGTTTCCAGAAAGGCATCCCTTTCTTCCAGGTTGCTTAATTTCTTGGCATATAGTTTCTGGTAACAATTTCTAATAGCTGCTTTTATTTCCTTGGTGTTAGTTGTGATCTCTTGCCTTTCATTCATGATTTTATTAATTTGGGTTCTCTCTCTCTCCCTCTCTCTCTCTCCTTCTGATAAATCTGGCCAGAGGTTTATAGATCTTATTAATTCTTTCAACAAACCAGCTTCTAGTTGTATAGATTTGTTCTACCATTTTTCTGGTTTCTATTTTGCTGATCTCAGCTCTGATCTCTATTATTTCTCTTCTCTTGTTTGGTTTAAGTTTTATATGCTATTCTTTCTCCAGCTCCTTTAGATATAAGTTTAGCTTGTACATTTGGATTTTTCTACTTTTTTGTGTGAGGCTTGGATGGCTATGTATTTCCCCTTTAGGACCACCTTTGCGGTATCCTATAGGTTTTGGAATGGTATGTTTTTGTTCTCATTGGTTTCCTTGAGTTGTTTAAGTTCTTCTTCAATTTCCTGGTTGACCCAATCATTCCTTAGCAAGATGTTCTTTAGCTTCCAATTGTTCAAATTATTTCCAATTTTATTTCTTGTCATTGAGTTCCAGTCTCAAAGCATTGTGATCTGAAAATATGCAGTCAAAAATATCAGTCTTTTGGTATTGGTTGAGACCTGATTTGTGACACAGTATGTGATCTATTCTAGAGAGAGTTCCATGTGCTTTCGAGAAGAAGGAGTATTCTGTTGTTTAAGGGTGGAATGTTCTGTATATATCTATGAAGTCTATCTGGTCCACTGTGTCATTAAAAGCTTCTGTTTCTTTGTTCATCTTCCGCTTAGATGATCTGTCTATTGCTAAGAGTGGTGAGTTGAGGTCTCCCACTATTAAAATTTTATTATCAATATGATTCTTTATTTTAGTTATCAGTTGGCTTATGTATTTGGCTGCTCCCATGTTGGGACATAAATATTTACAATTGTTAAATCTTCTCGTTGGATAGACTTTTAAAGCATGATATAGTGTCCCTCTGTGCATCTTACTACAGTCTTTAGCTTAAAATCTATTTTGTCTGATATGAGAATTACTACCCCAGCTTTCCTTTGAGGTCCATTGGCATGAAAAATATTTATCCATCTTCTCACTTTCAGTCTGGATATATTTTTACGTTCAAAATGAGTCTCTTACAGACAGCATGTAGATGGATCATAACTTTTCATCCAATTTGCAACCTTGTACTATTTCATGGGATCATTTAGGCTGTTCAAATCAAGGTGACTATTGCAAGATTATTTTAGTGCCATTGTGTTGCGTGTGAAGTCCCTGTTTCTATAGATTGTCTCTTACTTTCTGATCAGTATCACTCTTAGGGTCTTCTTCTTTTACAGAATCTCCTTTAGTATTTCTTGAAAGGCTGGCTTGGTGGTCACATAATCTTTCAGATTCTGCTGGTGCTGGAATCTCTTTGTCTCCCTACCCATTCTGAAGGATAGCCTTGCTGGATGAAATATCCTTGATGCATGTTTTTCTCCTTTAGTACCCTAAATATGTCTTGCCAGCCCTTCCTGGCTTGTTAAAGAAGAACTGAAAAAAATCATGGAAACAAATGATAATGAAAACATATTGGTTCAAAATCTGTGGGACACAGCAAAGGCAGTCCTGAGAGGAAAATA
>ML094797.1:13369-37069 GCA_003697995.1 Taxidea taxus jeffersonii
AAAATAGACTCAAAATGGATGAAGGGACTCAATGTGAGAAAGGAATCTATCAAAATCCTTGAGGAGAACACAGGCAGCAACCTCTTCGACCTCAGCCGCAGCAACTTCTTCCTAGGAACAACGCCAAAGGCAAGGGAAGCGAGGGAAAAAATGAACTATTGGGACTTCATCAAGATCAAAAGCTTTTGTACAGCAAAGGAAACAGTTAATAAAACCAAAAGACAACTGACAGAATGGGAGAAGATATTTGCAAATGACATATCAGATAAAGGGCTAGTATCCAAAATCTATAAGGAGCTTAGCAAACTCAACACCCAAAGAACAAATAATCCAACCAAGGAATGGGCAGAGGACATGAACAGACATTTCTGCAAAGACATCCACGTGGACAACAGACACATGAAAAAGTGTTCCACATCACTCGGCATCAGGAAAATTCAAATCAAAACCACAATGAGATAGCCACCTCACAACTGTCAGAATGGCTAAAATTAACAAGTCAGGAAATGATAGATGCTGGCGAGGATGTGGAAAAAGGGGAACCCTCCTACACTGTTGTTGGGAATGCAAGCTGGTGCAACCACTCTGGAAAACAGTATGGAGGTTCCTCAAAAAATTGAAAATAGAGCTACCTTATGACCCAGCAATTGCACTACTGGGTTTTTACCCTAAAGATACAAACGTAGTGATCTGAAGGGCACGTGCACCCAAGTGTTTATAGCAGCAATGTCCACAATAGCCAAACTATGGAAAAGAACCTAGATGTCCATCAACAGATGAATGAATAAAGAAGTGGTATATATACACAATGGAATACTATGCAGCCATCAAAAGAAATGAAATCTTACCATTTGCAATGACGTTGATGGAACTAGAGGGTATTATGCTTAGCACAATAAGTCAATCAGAGAAAGACAACTATCATATGATCTCCCTGATATGAAGAAGTGGAGATGCAACATGGGGTTTTGGGGGATAGGAAAAGAATAAATGAAAGAAGATGAGATTAAGAGACTTAATCTCACAAAAGAAACTGAGGGTTGCTGGGGGGAGGGGGAAGGGAGAGGGGGTTGTGGTTATGGATATTGGGGAGGGTATGTGCTATGGTGAGTGCTGTGAAATGTGTAAACCTGGTGATTCACAGACCTGTACCCCTGGGGATAAAAATATAAATTAAAAAAAAAGAGTATGATACCTATGGACTGTGAAGTGTGCTGTGCATTGCGGCTAAAATTAATGGGAAGTGAATCTGGTAGTCAGAGGGATGGTGGATATTGTGCTCTCTGTCTCTGTCTCTCTCTTTCTTGCTATCACCCTTGCTCTTGCTCTCATTCTCACTCTTGCTCTGTGTGTGCTTTTGTGTGTTTCTCCCTGTCTCTCTCACATTCTTTCCATCTCTCTGACTCTCTTTCACTGCCTGCCTCTGTCTCTGAATGTCCCTGTCTGACAGTCTTTGACAATATGTCTGCCTCTGTCTCTTGTACTGTGCATATGTGACTCTGTCTCTCATTCATTCTGTCTCTCTCTCACCCATTTTCTCTGTCTGCCTGTCTCTGTTCTGTCTCCTTTTGTCTCTGTCTTTCTTTCTGTCTCTGTCCCTGTTGGTGTTCTCTGTCTTGTCTCTGACTGTTTTTGACTCTATCTCTGTCTTGTTCATTTCTGTTTCTTTGCTCCTGTCTGCCTGCCTCCATCTCCAACTTTGGTCCTGTCAGATTGTCTCTGCTGCCATATCTGCCCATCTGCTTGGTCTTTCCTTCTCAATCAGTTTGGCTGGTCCCTGCTCCCATACTGGACATCTAAATATGAGGGTGTCCCAGGAATCTATCTCCAGCTGTCTCCTTTTCCTACACTTTCCCTATGTGATACCATCTTGTTCTGTGTCTTAAATACCAGCACTATGTCCATGACTGTCAAAACTTTACCTCTCATGCTATCTCTGCCCCGAGGTATTTCTACATGCTTCTTCAACATTTCCACATTGGGTAAAAAGCATCAGAAAATTGGCAAGCCCAAAATAGAACTCTTGGTTTTCCACTCTTGGTTCCTTGCTCTTAAGTCTCTCCAATTTTGGTAAGTGCTATCATTCACCACACATCCAATCTTTTCATTATCATGTGGCTCTACCTTCAAATTACATCTAGCATTAAATTACTATTCTCTAACCCCAAGACTGTCACTCTTGTCCAAAGTCACCTTCTTCTCTTTCCCGGATTACTGTAATAGCTTGCACTCATATTTCAGTATTGAGTACCTTTGTTTAAATAGAATAATGGCTAAAGTGAAATGAATGTGTGTGTGTTTGTTTGTTTGCTTTCTCTTATATGAAAGAAGTCTGGAAATTGCCTGTCCAGGGCAAGTAGGAAGTCTCCACAGGGTCATAAGGGACCCAGGTACCAATCTTTCTGCTTCACCACCTGTGCCTCAGGGTCCTGCCATGATTGAAAGTGGCTACTAGGATTCCAGCCATCATAACAATATTGTGTGCTTGATAAAAATGGCAATGCAAAAGGGGAAATAGGAAGCTTTTTCAACTGAGTGAGTCCCACTTAAGCTGCATTCCCAGGAATCACCCCCAACACTTGTGATGTATTTTCTTTCACAGAGCAAGGTGCCTGGCAAAAACTGAGGGAGTGGATAATGACTGTTGGTGTGAGCAAATGGCAAATCTGCTATGACCCACAACAATAATTTGCTCCCCAAATAGCATACAGTGTGGCCATTCCTAAGCCTAAATTAGTTCCTAGGACTTGCTAGAATAGGATCCTATAATTGCTTCTCTTTTCTCTAAGAACACAATTCAATCTACCCACCTATGGCCCTGCATCTTCAGATCTCTATTTCTTTGGACCTTGTCCCCTGCTATTCTTCTCTTTGTTTACTATGGAATCACCGCAGAGGACTTTATTCTGTTCATAAAGAATGCCTACCTCACTCCCTTCTGAGATACCTGGGAATGGACTCTTACTTCAGATATCCATATGGCTGTCTCTTTCTTGTCACTTAGGACTGAGTCCAAAAGCCACACACACCTCAACAGTCTAAGTATAGTAATAATAATTAGTCCATTTCTATCCCATTGCCTATTTATCTTAAAGGGTATATTGTGTTTATTTTTTATTATCTCCCCTCACAGAATGTAAATTTCTGAGATTAATAACTTGGTTTCTCTTGTTCACTTCTGTATTCTTATTTCCAAGAACAGGATGAGACACTCACCTTAGGTACTCAGCAATTATTTTTCAAGTAAATGACTGAATGCATACACAACATGGTTCTCACTTGCATCAGGGAAGCCAGCAAACGTAGGAGTTCTTACATTCTCTTAAATCCCTAATTTCAATCCTTTCACAGTATCCTGAATTTAGAGAGGCAAGCAGGTGCAACATGGACTGGAGACATCCTTCTCTTACTCAATTAAAAATTTCCCAATGATGTCCCAGAATAATTTTCAATTGATAGGCCATGGTGTGTGCAAAATTTTCTCTAAGCTCCATTTTAGAGTGTTTAGAGAGACCAAGCAGTCATCATGGTGGTTCCATAATCTACCTAATCAGAAGCCATATCCAGATGTATCCCAATATGCTTTTTTTAGTATAATATGGTGTTTATGACTAAATTTGCCCAATGTTTCAACAAAATGATCCAGAGTAACCAGATTGTCTGCAACTTGTTTAACTACTCCAACTTGAGTGAGACTTGTCTCTTTAGCATAGTGGCCAGCCAAAATGTTTCCTTCTGCCTCATGGGCTTGTTCTCTAGTATGAGATTTTGGATTAATTGCATTTAAAGGGAGGGAGAAAGTCATCTGACATAAAGGTTATAAGTGTTTATTTTTTTCCATAGCATGACAAAATCAGGAAACATACCAAAATATTTTCTACTGCCATGCCTATGTTAGCTCTTGTATGTCTTGCTAGCTGACAGGCTTGCTTCAAGTCTATAATTTTAGCTCATTGTTCTGACTTGATTTCATAAAATAAATTGGTTTCTGTAAGCTCTTGGGAAGTGGTAACTGCACAACCAGCTTGAAAATATTTTTGTTCTGTCTTAAGATGTGACCCACCTACAGATACATCTACATCTGGGCCTTGTAAAAGAGTTTCAGAGGATCAAAGCCAGGCAGAGGAAGTTCTTGGGTTAAAGCTATATAGTGATTAAATTTTCTCTGTTCTGAAAAAGAGAGTAAGTTAGTTGGAATATGACACCAACAGACCATGGTGTGCACTGGATAGAAGCTGTAATTCATAGATAATTCCATAGCAATTGCAGAAGTGAAGAAATGGACACTTTTTTTTTGTGAGGCACAAGGTAATTTTAGTTGGAGGGGTGACACCAAGATGAAACTAAAAGTGTCTTCTACTAAGAAGACACCCAATGAGGCTTTTAGTTTCCAGGTTTCTGAAATGTGCCTGGTCACAGGTGTTTGGAACATTGATCCCATCCTGAAGTCTAGAAGACTATCTCTGGAGGGTAAATGATTCACTTTTCACCTCATCTACCCTCTAAAATTCTCTGCAGCTTTTAAGTCTCATGAAACAAAACACTGCCATGTGGTCAGTGCTTTACATGCACCAGCCATGATACATGTAATAACCTATTTATTCCTCACATTGACACTCTAGGAAGGAATTACTTGCCCATTTTAGAGATGAGTGGGCTCAGAGAAGCTGAGGAATTTGTCTGAGGTCACACAACTGGTGAGCAAGTAGGGCCTCTGAACTCTGAACCCAGTCTGAACAGTTCTTAAGTGCTCTGTGCCATCTGCTGCCTGCTATACATTGTCCCTGATTCACAACCAGTTTATGGTGGTGCCTCCTGCTCCTGAATTCTGTTGTTAGCCTCTTTCATTGAGTCCACTACAAGAAGGGAAGAAATGTTAAACTATAATACCTCAAAATATTCTTATTTTGTAATAATTAAATATAGTTAAAGTATAATTTAATTTTAAAGTTAAAATATATTGTAATAAACATTTAAATAATATTTTTAAAATATTCTATGCACTTCCAGTTCTGGGACAAGATGGAGTAGACACACTTCTCCTAATTCCTCTCACTAAGTACAGCTAAACACCTTAGACATAATATATAAAACAAACATAACAAGACTCTGAAAGATATTGAGAAAAGGGCTGACCAGAGAGAGAGGGACCTTAGGACCTGTAAAACAACAGGTGGTAAGTGCCCTGAGTTTTCTGTTTGCCTCATATATCCTGGACTGGATGCTAGAGAAAGCAGAAACATGGAATTGAAAACAGACACAGACAAGAAAAGCCTCCTCTCACTAGCCAAAAGACCAATGAAGTGGACAGCCCAACAAGACAGAAAACTTAGATAATAACATCCCTACTTCAGCCAAACACCACAGAAAAATGCAGTGGCTACATTCCCACTCCTGCCAAAAAACACAGGGTAGGAAGCCTGGATTTCTATCCTCACATGGCTGCAAGGGGTGCCCAAACCTCCCCTATCCTTGCTAAAGTGGTGTCATAGAAAGCAGGATGGAAAGCCAGGCTGTTTGTTCACATCAAGCAAAAATGAAGTGGCCCTCACCCTCCTCACTGAGATGGTGTCAGAAGAGGCTAACTGGAGATTCCTAACTTATACCACCACTGTGGTAGGCAAAATAATGGCTCCCTAAATATGTCTATGTCTTAATCCCCAGAACCTGTGAGTGTTATGTTACATGGAGTTGGAGTTACATGCAGTTATGTTACATGCAGATGGAGTTACAGTTGTTAATCAACTGATCTTGAAGTAGGGAGATTTTCCTGGATTATCTCAGTGGGTCCAATGTAATCATATGAGTTCCCAAAAGTGTAAATGGGAGGCAGAAGACTGGGTAAAGATTCTGTACCCAGTTCCAATGTATGGGTTTTTACCTCCACACCAAGCAATTCTCAGACACCAGCTGGGTGTTCCACAATTCAACTCAATTCTGACACTGTCTACCTGGAGATAATGTCAGATTTCGCAGGTTAAGTGTTCAGTTTGGTTCTAGAACACTGCACTCCCCTCCCCCAGTTCAGACTACAGTCTCAAGTCCAGGTTGCCACCTGGGTTTCTGACCAACTGGCTATAGACTGGATGTTCCAACAACCCCCTCTTTGGATTCAATAGTGTCTCACAAAACTTTGGGAAACATTTTACTTACTATATTATGTGTTTGTGATAGAAAGGTATGGAACAGATGCATAGGGCAAAGTATGTAGGAAGGGTCATGGAGCTTCTATGCCCTCTCCAAGTGTGCTATTCTCCCTGCATCTGCATGTGTTCACTAACCCAGAATTTCTCCAAGCTCCATTCTTTTTGGGTTTTTGTGGAAGCTTCATTGCACAGTCACAAGTGATTAAATCATTGGGCATTGACAAGTTGATTCAACCCCTGGCACCCCTCCCCTCCTGGGAGGTCAAGGGAGTGCAACTGAAAAGTCTAACCTTTTTTTTTTTCTTTTTTAAGTCTAACCTTCTGATTAAATGGTTATTTCTCCTGGCAACCACCCTATCCTTAGGTGTTTTCCTAAAGTCCTTCATTAACATAAACACAGATACCTTTATCACTCACATCACAGGGAATTCCAAGGATTTCAGGAGTCCCATGCCAGGAGCAAGACCAGGGGCCAAATCTATATTTCTTATTGCAAATCACAATATCACAATGGTTGAGAGAGGTGTGATATGAAGACTTTTCACACCATTGCTGACTTTGAAGTTGGAGAAAGGAGGCCATGAGCCAAGAAATGTGGCAGCTTCTGGAAGCTGGGAATGGACCTCAACTGTAGCCAGCAGGAAAAACAGGGAACTGAGTCCACTGCAAGGAATTAAATTCTGCCAACAACCCATGTGACCAGAAAATTGATTCTTCACAGAGGTTCCAGAAAAGATTATGGCCTGCTGACACCTCAGTTTTAGTTCATTGAACCCCTGCAGATTCTTGACCTACAACTGGAAGATGATATTCATGGTATTTTAAGCCACTAAATTTGTGGTCATGTGTTACAACAGAAATAGGAAATAAATACAGTCTGTCAGGGTTAACAAGTTACCCACTTCACATGTGCTTTCAGTGCAGGCCATATGGGGGACAGGGATGAGGCATCTCCCTCCCCACAGGCCTAGTGGGGAAACAGGATTTCCACCCCCACCTGGCCATAGTGAGGAGGTGACCATCCTTCACCTTCTGGAATGGTTTCAGAGGAAGTCTGCTAAAAGAGAAGAATTGAATAATTCCAACCCAAATGTCTGGGATACAATTGAAAATCACTCATCATGCCAAGAACCAGAAAAAGCTCACTGTGAATGGAAAAGGCAATCAACAGATGCCAGCATCAAGACGACACAGATACTAGAATTCTCTGACAAGGATTTTAAAGCAGCCATCATTAACATGCTTTAGTAAGCAATTACAATCACTTAAAAAGAAATGGGGGAAAATACAAAGTCTCAGCAAAGATAAAGAAGATGGAAAGGAAACCTCAGTGGAAATTTTAGAGCTGAAAAAATAATCAAAATGAAAAATTAATTAAAAACTTGGTAGCATGACAGAGAGAAAAGAATCAGTGAACTTAAAGATAGAACAATAAAAAATTACAATAAAATAAAAATTATAAAAATAAAATAAAATAAAAATTACAATAAAAATATCTATTATATCTGCGGCCATGACTCCAACTCTTATTCCTAATTATCTCTCATCTATGTGCACTCTTCCTTCTCTCTGTTTCTCTCTCTGTAGCTGTGTTTCTGTCTCTCTCTTTCTCTCTGAAAAACCATTGCTGGACATTTATTGAATTAATTTCCATTTTCAAACTGGAAACATTTGGTTTGCTTGAACCTCTTTGTGGGTTTTGTGTTCTCTTTATTTAATATTGATAAATATTCCTTTCTTCCACTTTCTTGTATGCATTCTGTGATTCTCATTCCAATTTCATATTTTGGTTTCCTAGCTCATTAATTTGTGTGTTTTCTTCTTTTCTGACACACATTTGGTGTTATAAATGCCCCTCACACTAACACTTTGGTGTATCCCACAAGATTTTATAGGTAGATACTACCCCTATATATATACCAGTTTTAATTTCCCTGTATCTCTGAAAAGTAGGGTCCTTTAACAATGATAACAAGACACACACAGGAAGAACTGAAATAACCCTCCTTGCCCACATTGAGGGTTTATTCTTTTGTCAGTGTTTCTGTGTGTTTGTTTTTGTTTTTGTACTTTATAAATTTTATTCTTGGGGTTCATTTTGGCTGGATTTTCTTTTTTTTCTTTTGTTGGTCTTTTAAAAAAATATTTTATTTATTTGAGAGAGACAGTGAGAGAGAGCATGAGAGGGCAGAAGGTCAGAGGGAGAAGCAGACTCCCCATGGAACTGGGAGCCCAATGTGGAACTCGATCCCAGGTCTCCAGGATCATGACCTGAGCCAACAATAGTTGTTTAACCAACTGAGCCACCCAGGTGCCCCTTGTCAGTCTTTTTGTTTGTTCTTTTTTGTTTTTGTAGTTTATAAATCTTACTCTTGGAGTTCATTTTGGCTGTGTTTTTTCTTTTTTTCTCTCTTTCTTTTTGGTGATGACTTCTGTTTTCTCCAAAACTTTCCAGTGTGCACCTTGTCTGGAGCATGGTTGATATTTTCAACTATACACCAACCACCTCTTACTAGAATGACTAGGAGGAGGAACAGCCAACAGGGGAAAAATTCAGAGACTGTAACCTCTGACAGAGAACTATTGGATAAGGACATAAACAATATGGCAGAAATAGAATTTGGCATCTTCCTCTAAATCAATTGAACATGTGCACTTTTTTTCTGGACACTTCCTTTTTTTCGCCCCACTGACCTATTTGTCTGTTTTTATGCCAATGCCATACTATTTTGTTTATGCCGGCTTTCTAATATAGTTTGAATTCTGGAAGTGTGATGCCTCTAGCTTTAAATTTCTTTCTCAAAACTGTTTTTGGCTAATCTAGGTCTTCTGTGGTTCCATGCAAATTTTTGGATTATTTGATCCAGGAATAATTTCTAAATTTCCTTTTTGGCATTTTGTTGTTAATGTATAGACATACTACTGATTTCCTTTGTAGATTTTTTTTTTTTTTTGGTCTTGCAACTTTCCTGAATTTGTTAGTTCTAACATTGCAGGGGGGATAAATCTTTAGACCTTCTAACATACAAGAATGTTTAATTTCCACGTAGAAATGATTCCAGACCTTCATTTCCAAATTGTATTCCTATTATTTCTCTTTCTTGCCCAATTGCCCAGGCTACAAATTACACATTCATGTAGAATAGAATTGGCAAGAGCAGTCATATTTTTTCTTCTTTTTATATTGGAGTAAATGCTTTTAGGCTCTCTATTCAGTATGATGTTTGCTGTGGGCTTTCTTTTTTTTTAATTTTATTTTTTGAAGATTTATTTATTTATTTATTTATTTGAGAAAGGGAGAGAGAGACAGAGGTGGAGGGAGAGAGAAACTCAGAGACTCTCAAGCAGACTCTCCACTGAGTGGGGAACTAGACACAGGTCTTGCTCTCATGACCCTGAAATCATGATCTGAGTCAAAATCAAGAGTGAGATGCTTAACTGACTGAGCTATCCTGACACTTCTGCTGTGGGCTTTCTATATATGGCTTCTATATGGTCAGATAATTGTCTTCTAGTTCTTAAACTTTTTTGTGTGATAAAAGGGTGTTGAATGTTCTCAAATACTTCTTCTGCATTGAAATGATCCTGTGCTTTTTCCTTTATTCTGTTAATGTAGTCCATTTCAGTGATTGATTTTTACATCAATCACAGAACCATCCTTGCATTTCAGGAATTAATTCCACTAAGTCCTACTGTATAATCCTTCTCTTAGTGTGCTGTTGAATTTGATTTGCCAGTATTTTTCTGGGGATTTTTATGTCAATATTTAACAAGGAATTTCTTCGCTAGCTTTTGTTGTTTTTGTATTGTCTGGTTTTATTTTGTATTTTGATTTTAGGGAAATGCAGGTCACGTTGAATGAGTGGGATGTGCTTGATCTTCTTCAGGTTTTTTTAATAGGTTGATGAGATTGGTATAAATTCTTCTTTATTTTTTGAAAAATTTTAATCCACCAGAGAACCTTTGGATCTGGGCATTTTTTTGTTTTATTTTGGGGTGTTTTTGGTTACTGATTCAATCTGTTTTCTAGCACTAGGACTATTCAAACTTTCTATTTATTCATGATTCTCTTTAAATAGTTTGTGTGTTTTGAAGAATTTTTCCATTTCTTTTGAGTTATCCAATTTATTGCTCTACAATTGTTGGTAGTATTTTCTTTTTATTTTTTCCAAGTTTTTTATTTCAATTCCAGTTAGTTAGAATATGGTGTAATATTACTTTCAGGTGTAAATTTTACTGATGGAACACTTACATAAAACACACAGTGCTCATCGTAAGTGTACTCTTCAATCCCTATCACCTATTTAACTCACCCCACCCCTCTCACCTCGGCTCTGGTAACCATCAGTTTATTCTCTACAGTTAAGAGTCTGTTTCTTGGTTTTCCACCCCCCCCACCTGCCTTTCTCTTTCTTTCTTTTAATATATGCTCACTTGTTTTCTTTCTTAAAGTCCACATATCAGTGAAATCATATGCTATTTGTCTTTCTCTGACTGACTTATTTTGCTTACCATAATATTCTCTAGCTCCCTCCACGTCTTTGCAAATTACAAGATTTCATTCTTTTTTTATGGCTGAGTAATAATCCGTTTTATATATACAACATCTCTTTTTATCCATTCAACACTTAGGGCCATTTGGACTCTGCCCATAATTTGGATACTGTAGATAATTCTGGTAGACCATCAGGGTTTTTATATCCCATTGAATTAATATTTTGTGTTCTTTGGATAACTACCTAGTAGTGCAATTACTGGGGTATGGTGTAGGTCTATTCTTAACTATTGGAGGAACCTCCATACTGTTTCCCAGAGTGACTGCACCAGTTTACATTTGCACCAGCAGTGTAAGAGAGTCCCCCTTTCTCTACATCCTCACCAACACCTGTTGTTTTCTTGTATTGTTGATTTTAGCCATAATGACAGGTGTGAGGTGATACCTCATTGTAGTTTTGATTTGTATTTCCATAATGATGAGTAATTTTGAGCATATTTTCATGTGCCTGTTGGCCATCTGCATGACTTCTTTGGGAAAATTTCTATTCATGTTTTCTGCCCATTTTTTCATTGTATTATTTGATGTTGAGTGTGAGGAGTTTTATAAGTTCTTTGTAGAGATTTTGGATTCAAACCCTTTATCAGATATGTCTTTTGCAAATATCTTCTCCCATTCTGTACGTTGCCTTCAATTTTTGTTTATTGCTTCCCTTTCTGTTCAGAAGCTATTTGTTTTGATGAAGTCACAATAGTTTATTTTTACTTTTGTTTCCCATGCATCAGGGAACATGTCTAGTAACAAATTGGTAAGACCAATGTCAAGGGGGCTATTGCCTGTGTTTTGTTCTAGAATTTTGATGGTTTCCCATATCACATTTAGGTGTTTCATCCATTTTTGAATTTTTGTGTTTGTATGTTATAAAAAAGTGGTTAGATTTCTTTCTTATGCATGTTGTTATCTGGTTTTCCCAACATTTGTTGAAGGCTGTTTTCCCCCCACCCTTTGAATATTCTTTCCTGCTTTATTGAAGATTAGTTGACCATATAGTTGTGGGTTCACTTCTGGGTTTTCTGTTCTGTTCTAGTGATCCAAGTGTCCCTGTTTGGGCCAGTATCATATACTGATCAGTGCAGGTTTGTTAATAAGTTGAAGTCTGGAATTGGGATGCCTCCAGCTTTGATTTTCTTTTTCAAAGTTGCTTTATTTATTTAGGGTCCTTTGTGGTTCCATAACAATTTTAGGATTGTTCCAGCTTTTAGTGTTTTAATGGAAATGGCATTAATGTGTAGATTGCTTTGGGTAACATAGATCTTTTAACAATATTTATTCTTCCAGTCCATGAGTAGGGAATGTTTTTCTAATTCCTTTTGTCATCTTCAATTTCTTTCATCAGTTATATTTCATATAAATGCAGGTATCAAAATATTGATCTTTTACCTCTATGGTTAGCTTTTTTCTTTGGTATCATGGTTTTTGGTGCAATTATGAATGGGACTGATTCCTTGATTTCTGTTTCTGCTGCTTCACTATTGGTGTATACAAATGCAACATCTTTCTGTACATTGATTTTATATCCTGTGACTTTTCTGAATTCATGGATTAGTTCTAGTAATTTTTTGGTAGTGTCTCTTGGGTTTTCTATGTAGACAATCATATCATCTGCAAACAGTGTCTGTTTTACTTCTTCCTTGCTGATTTGGATGCCTTTTATTCCTTTCTCTTGTGTGATTTTTGTGGCTAGGACTTCCAATAATGTGTTAAATGACAGTAGCAAGAGGGAAGTACCCCTGTCCTGCTCTGACCAAAGTGGAAAAGCTCTCAGTTTTCCATCAAGGAGGATGATATTAGCTTTTTTGTTTGTTTTGTTTTGTACTTATCTTTTATTAGGTTGCGGTATGGTTACTCTAATCCTACGTGTCAAGGGTTCTTATGAATGGGTGTACTTTGTCAAATGCTTTATCTGCATCTATTGAAATAATCATATGATTCTTAACCTTTATTTTATTAAATGTGGTGTGTCACGTTGATTGATCTGTGAATATTGAACCACACTTGCAGCTCAGAATCCTACTTGATTATGATAAACGATTCTTTAAATATACTGTTGGTTTTGGCTCACCAGTATTTTATTGAGAATTTTTTCATTCATATACATCAGGGATATTTGTCTTTTTTTAAATCTTTTGTTTTGTTTTAGTCTTTTATTTTAATATTTTATTTATTTATTTGTTAGAGAGAGAGCGAGCACAGGCAGACAGAGTGGCAGGCAGAGGCAGAGGGAGAAGCAGGCTCCCTGCCAAGCAAGGAGCCCGATGTGGGACTCGATCCCAGGACGCTGGGATCATGACCCAAGCCGAAGGCAGCTGCTTAACCAACTGAGCCACCCAGGCGTCCCTAGTCTTTTTTTTTTACACTTTATCTTTTCAGTGTTCGAAGATTCATTGTTTATACATCACACCCAGTGCTCCATGCAATACGTGCCCTCCATAATACCCACCACCAGGCTCACCCAAACCCCTGCCCCCCTCCCCTCCAAAACCCTCAGTTTGTTTCTCAGAGTCCACCTTCTTTCATGGTTCATCTCACCCTCCAAGTTTCCCCCAGGTCCCTTCTCCTCTCCTTCTCCCAATGTCCTCTGTGTTTTTAGTCAACTCTTTATCTGGTTTCGGTATCAGGGTAATTCTGGCCTCATAAAATAAATCTGGATTTTCCGTCTTTTTAAATTTTTTAAATAGTTGGAGAAGAATAGGTATTAACTCCATTTAAATGTTTGGTAAAGTTCATTTGTGAAGTCATGTGGCCCTGAACTTTTTGTACATTGGGAGCTTTTGGATGACTGATTCAATTTCTTAACTGGCTTCAGTCTGTTCCAGTTTTCTATTTCTTTCTGTTTCAGTTTTATCAAAACTTTGGTTATATCTTTCTAGGATTTATCCATTTCTTTCTGGTTGTCTGATTTCATGACATATAGTAGTTTATAATATTCTCCTAGAATTGTTTGTACTTCTGTAGTGTTGGTTGTTGTTTCTCCTCTCTCATATGTGATTGTATTCATTTGGGTACTTTCTTTTTTCTACTTGAGAAGTTGAGCTAGAGGTTTATCAATTTTCTTTCTTTTTCCCCCCAGAGAACCAGCTCCTGGCTTCACTGATCTCTTCTACTTGTTCTTTTTGTTTGTTTTGTTTTGGTGTGTATGTGCATGTATGGTTGTTTGTATATCATTTGTTTCTGCTGTAATCGCGTCATTATTTCCTCCCTTCTACTGGCTTTAGGCTTTGTTTGTTTTATTTTGTTTTTCTAACTCCATTAGGTGTAAAGCTAGTTTGTTTGAGGGATTTTCCTCGCTTCTTAAGGTAGGCCTTTATTGTTATATACTTCCTCTTAGGACAGCTTTTGCTGCATCCCAACGGTTTTGGATCATTGTGCTTTTGTTTTCATTTGCATCCATGTGTTATTATTTTTTTATTTTTCCCTTGATTTCATAGTTGAATTATTCATCCTGTAATGGCATGCCATTTAACCTCCATATATTTTTGGTTATTCCAGATTTATTTCTTGTCCTTGAATTCAAGCTTCACAGTGTTGTGGTCATAAAATATGTGTGGTATGATCACAATCTTTTTGTACTTGCTGAGACCTGATTTGTGACCTAGTATGTGATCTATCCTGGAGAAGGTCCCATGTGCACTTGAAAAGAAATGCATTCTGCTGCTTTTATTTATTTATTTATTTTAAGATTTTATTTATTTTATTTGACAGACAGAGATCACAAGTAGGCAGAGAGGGAGGCAGAGAGAGGGGGGGAAGCAGGCTCCCTGCTGAGCAGAGAGCCCAATGCGGGGCTCGATCTCAGGACCCTGAGATCATGAGACCATGATCCAAGCAGAAGGCAGAGGCTTAACCCACTAAGTCACCCAGGCACCCCACATTCTGCTGCTTTTAGAATGAAATGTTCTGAATATATCTGTTAAGTCATTCCGGTCCAGTGTGTCATTCAAAGCCATTCTGTGGCCAAAATTAACATGACAGTAAACAACAAACATTGGAGAGGATGTGGAGAAAGGGGAACCCTCTTAAACTGTTTGTCGAATGCAAGTTGGTGCAGTCACTTTGGAAAACAGTGTGACGATTCCTTAAGATATTAAATATAGAGCTACCTTATGATTCTGCAATTGCACTACTGGGTACTTACCCCAAAGATACAAAGCTAGTAAAAAGAAGGGCCATCTGTACCACAACGTTCATAGCAGCAATGGCCACAGTCATAAAACTGTGGAAAGAACCAAGATGCTCTTCAATGGATGAATGGATAAAGAAGATATGGCCCATATATACTATGGAGTATTATGGCTACATCAGAAAGGATGAATACCCAACTTTTGTATCAACATGGATGGGAATAGAAGAGATTATGCTGAGTGAAATAAGTTAAGCAGAGAGAGTCAATTATCATATGGTTTTGCTTATTTGTGGAGCATAAGGAATAACACAGAGCATATGTGGAGATGGAGAGGAGAAGTGAGTTCAGAGAAATTGGAGAGGGAGACAAACCATGAGAGCCTGTGGACTCAGAAACAAAGTGAGAGTTTTGGAGGGGAGGGAGTGTGAAGTTGGGTGAGCCTGGTGGTGGGTATTATGGAGGGCATGTATTGCATGGAGAACTGGGTGTGGTGCATATACAATGAATTCTGGAATACTGAAAACAATTTTTTTAAATGAATAAAAAATGTTTAAAAAGCCATTTTTTCCTTGTTGATTTTCTGTTTCAATGATCTCTCCATTGATGCAAGTGGAGTGTCAATGCTCTATACTATTATGGTATTATTATCAATGAACTTCTTTTATTCTTATTATCAATTCTTTTACATATTTGGGTGTTCCTACGTTGAGTGCATAAATATTTGTAATTGTTAGATGTTCTTGTTGGACTGTCTCTTTTATTATGAGATATGCCCTTCTCTTGTTATATCTTTGGTTTAATATCTAGTTTGTGTGATATTAATTTTCCTATTTTGGCTTTTTTGGACATCCATTTGCATGGTAAATATTTTTCCATCCCATATTTCTGCCACCTTTTCTCTCTCTTCTTCTTCTGGGACTCACATAATATGAATGATGTTACATTTGATGGAGTCACTGAGTTCCCCAAGTCTATTCTCATGTTCTATAATTCTTTCTCTCCTTTGTTCAGCTTCATTGTTTTCCATTACATTGTCTTCTGTATTACTGATTCATTTCTCTGATTCTTCCATCCTGTGTTCATTGCATCAAGCTTATTTATGATTTCAGTTATGGAACTATTCATTTCTTTTTTTTAAGATTTTATTTATTTGACAGACAGAGATCACAAATAGGCAGAGAGGCAGGCAGAGAGAGAGGACGAAGCAGGCTCTGTGTGGAGCAGAGAGCCCGATGCAGGGCTCGATCCCAGGATGCTGGGATCATGACCTGAGCTGAAGGCAGAGGCTTTAACCCACTGAGCCACCCAGGCGCCCCAGCACCCTTCATTTCTGACTGTTTTTTAAATCTTTTATCTCCGTGGTAAGTTCCTCCCTGAAGTCTTCCAATATTTTCTCAAGCCCAGAGAGTATCCTAATAATTGTTGCTTTAAATTCTCAGGCATGTTACTTACATTTGTTTCACTTAGATCTCTGGCTGTGATCCCAGAGGAGCTGAGAGCTTGGGGTCCCACTCCTCAGTGTGCCCTCAGAGAAAAGCAGTAAATTACCCCCATCTCTCTGGTCTCTGGCCAGACTCTGTGCTCACCCAGCCTGTGACCAAGCATTTCTATCTCTGGTGCATGGCCCCATTTGGAGTCTGAAAACCCAGCAGATTCCTGCATTGAGGTTCTGCACAGCTCCTCCCAAAGGAGGAAGGAGGGGGTCTCCCTGGATATGCCACCTGTGGACTCTCTGCTCAAAGAGCAGTGGCCCAACTGTGCCTTGGATCATGGTTTAAGGTATTCCCGAGCTGAGAGCCCACTCCTCATCTCTGTCTCTGAAGCAAGCTTCCTTGCTCCAAGACCTGGGAGTTCTGTCACACTAAGGAACCCCCAGTCTTTCTGTGACCCCACAGGTCCTGAGACCATACTGTCCCCTCCAGGGCTCCACCCCCAGCTTAGACTCTGGAGCAACATCCCTCAGTGGAGCAGACTTCTAAAAGTTCCAATTTTGTGCTCTGCTGCTCTACCATTTTCTGGGAGCCAGCCCTTCTCTCCGTGGTCTCTCTTCCCATATATTGCCTCAGATTCACTTCTCTGAACATCCTTCCTTCAAGAAAGTGGTCGATTTTCTGTTCCTAGAATTGCTGCTCTTCTTCTCTTATATCTCCTGTTGAGTTTGTAGGTGTTCAGAATGGTTTGGTAACTATCTAGCTGCACTCCTGGGACCTAATGATATTTAAGTCTCCTACTCCTCTGCCATCTTGCTCCTCCAATTTTCTTTTTCAAAGTTCCCTTAGCTCTTTGGGTCTTTGTGGCTCTATTCAAGTTTTATGATTGTTTTCTCTAGCTCTGTGAAAAATGTTTTTATTTTAATGGTGATGCAATTAAATTTATAGATTGCTCTGGATAATATAAACATCTTAACAATATGTGTTCTTCCAACTCATGAGCAGGGAATGTCTTTCCAATTCCTGTCATCTTCTATTTCTTTCATCAGAGTGCAGGTCTTCTGCCTCTTTGGTTGGGTTTAATCATAAGTATCTTATGGATTTTGGTGCAATTATAAATGGGATGATTCCTTAATTTTTTTCTGTTGCTTCATTATTGGTGTATAGAAATACAACAGATTCCTGTACATTGACTTTGTATCCTGCAAATTTACTGAATTTGTTTATCAGATCTAGAAAATTTTAGGTGGAATCTGTTGGGTTTTCTGCATAGCATATCATGTTTGCAAAGAGTGAAATTTTTACTTCTTCTTTGCTGATTTGGATGCCTTTTAGTTATTTTTGTTGGCTGATTGGTGAGGCTAAAACTTTCAGTATTATGTTAAATAACAGTGGTGAGAGTGGACATCCATCTCTTCTTCCTGATCATAGAGGAAAATCTCTCATCATTCCCCAATGAGGATGATACTAGCTGTGAGTTTTTCATATATGAACTTTATGATGTTGAAGTGATTTCCATCTATGCCTACTTTGTTGAGGTTTTTTTTCCAAAAATGGATGCTGTACTTTGTCAAATGCTTTTCTCTGCATCTGTTTAGAGAATCACATGGTTCTACTTTCTTTTATTAATGTGGTGTATCATGTTGATTGATTTGTGAATATTGAATCCACCTTGCAACCCAGGAATAAATCCTCCTTGATCGTCATCAATGATTCTTCTAATGTACTGTTGGTTCCTATCAGCTAGTATCTTGTTGAGAAATTTTGGATCCTTATTCACCAGGGATATTGGACTGTGGTTCTCTTTTTCAGTGGGGTCTTTGTTTGGTTTTGGAATCAGGGTAATGATGGACTCTTAGAATGTTTTTGGAAGTTTTCCTTCCATTTCTATTTTTTTAAATGATTCGAGAAGGATAGGTGTTAACTCTCCATCATGTATGTATGTATGTATGTATGTATGTATGTATGTGTGCATTTTGGTCACCTGGCTTTTATTTCTGGGTAGTCATGATACTTCTCATTACATCTCACAATTTGCCTGGGAAGGTAAAAAGTAGTAGAGAATATGGACATCTTGTCTCCTACCTGAGGGGCAGGTAAAGTGGTAAGTATATCCAGCTGTGATGAACAACGAGTGGCAAGGCAGCAAGGCACCTTATGCCTGGGGTCGGATTATGGCCAACAGCCCTTTTGGCCTGAGTTCACCTAGTCTACATGAGGTCTCTATGGAAAGAGCAAGAACATGGCCAGTAAGCCCATAGGTCCCACTCATGGGGAAAGTGATAAGAGGGGTGTACTCTTCCTTCCCAAGGAACTCAGGCTGAATTAGGGTTGGACAAGCCCACAGAAGCTAGTGTGAAAGAAAGTAAAGTGGTGACACCCGTCTGTCATATTGTAGAAGGAGCCCTCACCAGCATCATAGTCCGAAAAAATCCTCAGCTGGAGAAGAGTCCTCTGGGGGAGGGCAGTCACTGGGGAAGTAAGAGCCCAGTATTCATTCCCATACCACAAGGACACTGCCCAGAATCCATTCTAGGTGGCCAAAATTACTCTACCTTTTTCTGAACACTGAGTTCTGGAGGTGTGATCAGGAGTTCAGGGATTGATTCTCTCCTGTCTTTTCAATGTGTCCCTGATGTCCTGTAGGAGCTCCCTGGTAGGCTGCTGCTGCTCACTTCCAGCTGGGTGATCAGGCTACTCAGGTGGGAGACATTGCAGATCTGGTGTTGGCTCCACTGATGCTGTTGTAGATAGCCAAATCTACCTCCTCAAGGTGGGCCAGGAGGTAATACTTCAAAGAGGAGAGAGCTGTTCAAACTTCCAGACAATCTCCCTCTCCATCTTGTTCTGGCTCAAGAGTTCAACTCATGTCTGCTCCCTCCGAGCCCAGTGCCTCTTCTTTAAGTCTTCCAGTATTTTCAGGTGGTCCAGATGGTTCTTGATTTGATCCTTCAGGCCCTCCACCACTTCCTTGAGCTGCAGCACACTTGGCCAGTGCACTTGCAGAAATAGCTGCATGCCAAGAACATGGGTATCTGGTCCACCTTGTGGTACACCTTCATGGGTTCATGGTGCTTCTACCCCGCACCCATCTCAACCTCAGGCCCCAACTACCACTAAGTGCACATCTGCTTCACCAGCTGTGTCAAGTTGGATGGGTGCTGGTTCGGTCTCAAGTGTCTCTGCAAGAAGGTCTCCTGGCACTGTGGGTGCCACATGTTGGTTTCCAGTGAGGTATGAGCAACAGAGGTTGTGGCCACAGTTGGTCATCATGGCAAGAAGTTGCTGTGGCCAAGGTCGAAGAGCTGCTGACTGTGTTCTCCACTAGAATTTTGATAGATCCCTGTATCACATTTAGTTTTTTCATCTGATATGAATTTATGTTTGTCTATAGTATAAGAAAGGGATCTAGTTTCACTCTTCTATGTGTGGATGTCCAATTTTCCCAACATTATTTGTTTAAAAGACAGTCTTTTTTTCCATTGGATAACCTTCCTGCTTTGTGGAAGATGAGTTGAATGTAGAGTTCAGGGCCCATTTCTGTTTTCTCTTTTCTATTCCATTGATCTATGTATCTGTTTTGTGGCAGTAGCATACTACCTTGATGATTACAGCTTCATAATATAGCTTGACATCCGGGATTGTGATGCTCCGGGTTTCTTTCTTTCCTTCCTTCTTTCTTTCTTTCTTTCTTTCTTTCTTTCTTTCTTTCTTTCTTTCTTTCTTTTCTTTCTTCTTTCTTTCCTTCTTTCTTCCTTTATTTCAGTGTTCTAGAATTCATTGTTTATGCACCAGACCCAGTGCTTCATGCAATACATGCCCTCCATAATGCCCACCACCATGCTTACCCAACCCCCCACACCTCTCCCCTCCGAAACCCTCCAGAAATCTTTGTTTTTCAGAGTCTGCAGTCTCTCATGGTTCGTCTCCCTCTTCAGTTTCCCCCAACTCACTTCTCTTCACCTCCACATGTCCTCCATATTATTCCTTATGCTCCACAAATAACTGAAACCATATGATAATTGACTCTCTCTGCTTGACTTATTTCACTTAGCATAATCTCCTCCAGTTCCATCCATGTTGATACAGAAGTTGGGTATTCATCTTTTCTGATGGAGGCATAATACTCCATAGTATATATGGACCATATATTCTTTATTCATTCGTCCTTTGAAGGGCAACTTGGTTCTTTCCATAGTTTGGCCACTGTGGCCATTGCTGCTATGAATATTGGGGTACAGATGGCCCTTCTTTTCACGGCCTCTCTATCTTTGGGGTAAATACTCAATAGGGCAATTGCAGGGTCATAGGGAATCTCTATTTTTAATTTCCTAAGAAATCTCCACACTGTTTTCCAAAGTGGCTCCACCAACTTGCATTCCCATCAACAATGTAAGAGGTTTCCCCTTTCTTCTCATCCTCTCCAGCACATGTTGTTTACTGTTTTGTCAATTTTGGCCATTCTGACTGGTGTAAGGTGATATCTCAATGTGGTTTAAATTTGAATCTCCCTGATGGCTATTGATGATGAACATTTTTTCATGTGTCCGTTAGCCATTTGTATGTCTTCATTGGAGTAGTGTCCGTTCATGTCTTCTGCCCATTTTTTGACGTGATTATCTCTTTTGTGTGTGTTGAGTTTGAGGAGTTCTTTATAGATCTTGGATATCAGCCCTTTGCCTGTATTGTCATTTGCGAATATCTTCTTCCATTCCGTGGGTTGCCTCTTTGTTTTGTTGACTGTTTCCTTTGCTGTGCAGAAGCTTTTGATTTTGATGAAGTCCCAAAAGTTCATTTTCACTTTTGTTTCCTTTGCCTTTGGAGACATATCTTGAAAGAATTTGCTGTTGCTGATGTTGGAGAGGTTACTGCCTATGTTCTCCACTGGGATTCTGATGGATTTCTGTCTCATGTTGAGATATTTTATCCATTTCTATTTTATCTTTGTGTATAGTGTAAAAGAGTGGTCCACTTTCATTCTTCTATACATAGGTGTCCAAATTTCCCAGGACCAATTATTGAAGGAATATCTTTTGTCCACTGTATTTTGTTTCCTGCTTTGTCGAAGATTATTTAACCATAAAGTTGAGGGTATATATCTGGGCTCTCTTCTCTGTTCCACTGGTCTATGTGTCTGTTTTTGTGCCAGTACCATGCTGTTTTGGTGATCACAGCTTTGTAGTAAAGCTGGAAATCAGGAACATGATGCCCCCAGCTTTGTTTTCTTTTTCATCATTTCCTTAGCAACTCGGGGTCTCTTCTGGTTCCATACAAATTTTAGTATTGTTTGTTCCAGCTCTTTGAAAAATACTGGTGGAATTTTGATCGGGATGGCTTTAAAAGTATAGATTGCTCTTGGCAGTATAGACATTTTAACAATGTTTATTCTTCTGATCCAAGAGCATGGAATAGTCTTCCATCTTTTTGCATCTTCAATTTATTTCATGAATGTTCTGTAGTTCCTCGAGTACAGATCCTTTACCACTTTGGTTAAGTTTATTCCCAGGTATCTTATGGTTCTTGGTGCTATAGTAAATGGAATTGATTCTCTATTTTCCTTTTCTGTATTTTCATTTTTAGTGTATAAGAAAGCAACTGATTTCCGTACATTGATTTTGTATCCTGCCACATTACTGAATTGCTGTATGAGTTCTAGTAGTTTGGCATTGGAATATTTTGGGTTTTCCATATAAAGTATCATGTCATCTGTGCAGAGAGAGAGTTTGACTTCTTCATTGCCAATTTGGATACATTTTATTTCTCTTTGTTGTCTGATTGCTGTTGCTAGGACTTCTAATACTATGTTGAACAAGAGTAGTGAGAGTGGGCATCCCTGTCGTGTTCCTGATCTCAACGGGAAGGCTGTGAGCTTTTTCCCACTGAGGATATTTGCTGTGGGTATTTCATTTTATGAAGTTGAGGAATATTCCCTCTATCCCTATACTTTGAATCGTTTTTATCAGGAATGGATGCTATATCTTGTCAAATGTTCTTTCTCCATCAATTGAGAGGACCATGTGGTTGTTCTCTCTTCTCTTATTGATTTGTTTTTCAATACTCCTCTGGCTATTCCAGGTGTTCTTGGGTTCCAGTGAAATTTAAGGTTATTCGTTCAAAGACTGAAAAGTGCATATTGCCAGAGATTGAATTAAATATGTAGTTTGCTCTGGGTAGCATAGAAGTTGTAATATTTGTTCTTTGAATCCATGAGCATGGAATGTTTTCCCATTTCTTTGAGTCTTCCTCAATTCTATATATAGATTCTGTAGTTTTTAGAGTATAGATTATTTACCTCTATGGTTAGGTTTATTCCTAGTTATCTTATGTTTATTAGAGTAATTGTTAATAAAATCAAGTCTTTAATTTATCTTTCTTCAACCTCATTATTAGTGTATAGAAATGCAAAACTGATTACTGTGCATTCATTTTATTTTCCACCACTATGCTGAATTCCTGTATGAGTTCTGGAAATTATGGGGTGGTGCGTTTTGGATTTTCCACATGATGTATCATGTCATCTGTGAGGAGTGAGAATTTACTTCTTCTTTGCCAATCTGAATACATTTTATTAATTTTTGTTGTCTGATTGCTAAGGGTAGGACTTCTAGTACTATGTTCAACAACAGTGGTGAGAGTGGGCATCCCTGTCATGTTCCTTACCTAGGGGAAAAGCTCTCTGTTTTTCCCTGCTGAGAATGATTTCTCTGTGGACTTTTCATTCATGTCTTTTATGATAATGAGGTTTGCTCCCTCTATCCCTACACGATGAAGAGTTTTAATCATGAAACGGTGCTGTATTTTTTTTCTCAAAAACTTTGTCTTCATCAGTTGAGAGGATCATATGTTCTTTTTGTCCTTTCTTCTATTAATGTGATGTATGAAGATGATTTGTGAATGTTGAACTACTCTTGCAGCCCAGGATTAAGTCCCCCTTTGTTGTGGTTAATAATACTTCTAATGTACTGTTAGATCCTATTGACTAACACTTTGATGAGAGTTTTAGCATCCATATTCATTGGGCATATTGGTTTGTAATTCTCATTTTTGGTGTTTTTTTCTGGTTTTGGGATCAAGGTAATGCTGGTCTCAGAGAACGAGTTTGGTAGCTTTCCTTCTATTGTGATTTTTTAAAACAGATTCCAAAGAATAGGTATTAGTTCTTCTTTAAATGTTTGGTAGAATTCCACTGGAAAGCCATTTGGTTCTGGACTCTTGTTTGTTTGGATTTTTTTTTTTTATTATTGCTTCAATGTCCTTGCTATTTATAGGTGTGTTCAGGCTTTCTATTTCTTCCTGTTTCACTTTTGGTAGTTTTTAGGTTTCTAGGAATGCATTCATTTCTTCTATATTGCTGAATATTTTGGCATCTAGGTGCTCATAATATGTTCTTTTTTTTTTAACTTTATTTAAGCTTTATTTAAACATATGATGTAACCCCACCACCCT